>JAQIXX010000245.1:0-74469 GCA_034700605.1 Willowsia nigromaculata | reverse complement strand
TTTATTCTCGTGTCCAAAGTTGTGCATTTATAATTGTTGTGCTTTCTTAAATCCACACATTTATAACTGTTATTTTCAGCTGCTTTGCAATTTCATCGGATCATTTATTTGTAAATAGATTAGCTATTCAAATATTTTGAGTATATAATATTCTCTTTGTCATGATGCAGCAATATTTCGGTTTTAAAACACCAGTCTGATTTACCTATATCAATGCATCCTCTCAAAACACACCCATACTGAAAATTGATTCATTCATGTTGAAATCTACGTTAAACATGTACCATGAATCATAACGTTACAACATTGTTATTATAAATAATATGAAATATAAGCTAGAGTAAAACTGGTAGAATTGATTGAAGCAACCCAAATGATAACGGTCATATTGTTAAAGTGCAGAAACATGAATGAAAATTTAAAAAGCTATAAGCAAATTTGCCTTAGCATTAAGATTTTTATTTAAACTTGGTTAATTTTTATCTTGATAAAAACAGCATAGCATACCTTCTTCCAGCTTTGGCTCTTCTATGAGCCAATTTTTCAAATAACAGGCAACTCCTGATGCCACATCGCTCACGGTCTCTAACTTTGCTTTCTGCCAGTCGGTTAATACTGACGGGAGATTATCGTAACTGCCATTTAATACTTGAGAAACCATCAAGTGTATGTCGTCCATTGTAAACCCAGTTATATTGGAATATGTGGAGTTATCCGTGGTAAACCCACTATTCCAACTATAGTCCCCACCGTCACCATCCAAGTCATCCAAGAAATTTCCAATTTCTTTGGCAGGGCTTCCATCCCCAGAACTGCTTCCTCCATTCCCACCTCTTTGGTAATTATCTTGAGGGGCCATTTTCCAGCTCTATAATACTCGCTCTTTTTCTATCAAAATAAATTGTGAATGAGAGCACTTTATTAGATTCACACTCAAAACATTGTTTCTTACATTACAAAGAAAAAAAATACACATATTATATATATTATTCTCGCGTGTATAACACCATTTGAAGACTTAACATTTCGGAAGAACAGGACATAAGTAATTGCAAAGCTCCAGTGAAAAATCTTTACTTTGATAATTCTACGTGCCCTTCGCTACAACAAACCATGAATGGAGAATAAAGGCATTTCAGCTCTTTCACTGACTAGAAACTTAGGAACTACTTTCACTAAACATAAGAAACCGACAGTAACAAAAAGATAAAACAAGAAGGACTGGTCTTTAGGACGCTTCAAAACATCGAAAGCTCAAAAAGCATTCAAGTCAGTCTACATATTATTCCTTATGATCGAATTCCACCATGTTCACTTTCTCTTACTTTCTCCTTTTTCTTCCAAAGAAATTGATAGGTACCTGGATATATTGTCTTTGTTTATTCTTGATTTGCCTTTTTGTATACAAAGGAGGCAGTAAAAGTCCTCACTTTACAAGATCACAGTACATAAAGGAGTATAAAGTTGTAGACATGAGCATACAATTTTTTATTCCCCTGGCCTATCGCCTTTTTTACCATAAAATAGCTCCCCCTAAAGTTCAAACTTTTCTTGTTTTCTCTTTCTCTCTCCCTTGCAGCCTACTTGAGCACAGGAGGCAAAGGTACTTATCATGTAGGACATGAAGTTTGAAGTATGTAAAAAGCAGCAGCAGGTGTGCCTATAGTCTTGTTTAATAAAGCATTATGGTTCTTTATGAAATCTTTGAATACCAAGTCTCTTTTTAAGTTTGTTTGCATCTGTAACATTTCCTTTCTTCACAGCTGCAGAAAGTAGGCAACCAAAGCATTTGACTGACTTCGTTTACTCGTTTCTACTTCTCGTGTGCAATTCTTTACTCTTCGAGTAACAACCTTTCTACTTTCTCCATACTGAAGTTGTTCTTTCTGTGTCTTTGTAAATGTTTACTTATTAATATCATGTTTTTTGTGGATATCCGATGTATATTCACCGCTTTTCAGGTTTCTCTTTTATTCAGGTCGGCAAAACCAATTTATCCGTTCTATTTCATGGTTCTTAAGCCTAAAGATTATATAACAAAGAGAACGGAACATAATAACATTACGATGATGACGCTTGGATTCGTTTTCGTTGATTGTGTGGCAAGCGGTAGAAACCCTAGATGGAAAAAGCTATTCTATTTTTTTCATGTTGGTTACTGCATCAGAAGAAATAAAGAGCTGTGTAATAATATATCATGATAAAAACATGCGTTTCGTAATCCTTTATTTCCAAACTGATTCTCCATTTCAGCTTATAATGGATATAATATTTCTTTTTTATCTTTTATCTCAACAGACTGATGATACAGTATAAGCTAAACGGGTTTTGTGTTAAGAAATAGGTATGATTAGGTAAGAAAGCTGCAAAATAATCATTTATATGTTTCCCTGTGCTTGTGCTCAGAATGCAACATAACAAAATTGGTTTCGGAAGTAGCATTCTTTTTGTTCAATTGAGCTGAGTTTAAAAAAAGTTCCGGACAAAAAGTATCCAAAATGTGAGAAGTACAAAGACTGTCATCATTTATGAAAGGGGCATTTTGAAACAAAGCAAAACTAATACTAATGTACACATTAAATGGAATACGTAGCCGTTGAAACTCGGACTACAATTAGTCAAAAGTTGTGTGAGATACTTTCGAAATCCAGATTTAATTTTATTGCATTCCCTGTAAAAGTAAATATTAAGATGGATCATGTAAATTAACAAACTATGGTCTTGCTTGAAATCATATTTTAATGAGAACCAAGGCTCCCAAAAATACCAATTATTATTCCAATTACTAGATAATATCTTCCCATTTTTGTGAATGAATGCAATTGCACTCTCTGCAAGCTCCGACGTGTTATTATCAACTCGTTCCAATTCATGATAGATTTTTTCGTATTAATAAATAACTATTGCTCTACTAGTTGAGTTGACAGAAGTGGAGCTTTGAATTGTCTGCGCTTTAAAAAATGTGCAAAAAATACTTTTACGAACTATAAATTCTGGAATGTTTACCTTTACAACTCCTCTGATCTGATGATCCTTTACCCCGTGATGGAATATTCAAACGAATTTCTGTTCCTCTTGTCGCAAATTCTTTAAAAAACACTCAGGTCTTATTGTAAGAAACTAGGTTTTTTAATTTGTAAGTTTTTACAAGTTGAGTTTTTTAAAACAAAAATGCATCTACGTATGTTTAAGGGAATTCGCGGAGATTCACTGGACAGACTGAAAGTTGTAGGGGTTACGTAGTTTATTGCATTCAACTTTTCATTAAAGAAGCACAAAAACTATTTGTAACTTTTAGGTTAAAGCAGAAATTTTGTTGGCTTCACAAAACTAAAAAATATTTACTTTTGTGCTTTGTAAACTGTTCGGTTTTTGTCTGGTGGGAAAAACGAAACTATGTTCCACATTTTCTATGAAACTTTTCTTAAGCCGTGAAACCGGAATTACATGAACAATGAATGTATCGAGTATCGACACAGCAAATATTTTATTATCTCTGTTTCAGCTCCACCTAGAGTTCACGGTTGAAGTGTGTACTAAAGGTAAAAGCAGATAATCAAAATCTGTCAGTAGCCAGGTCTTTGGATGCAACATGCAACCTCTGACCCAACTGCACTTGATTGAAGTCCTAGTACAACTAGTGTTGTAAACTGCTCACCAAAGTCAATTGGAATATGCATAAGTGAAATGATGGGGCAATAGAGTATTCACGAACGCTGAAACTTTTTGATGTATTTTTTCAAGCGGAGCGTCAGCAAAGTCACGGGAAACAAAAAAAAAACAGAAATGTCTCTGTGTTTTAGGTTTTCTAGCCTCTCAAGTCTCAACAACAACCTACCACACAAGACACAACTGCTTTTACTTGTACACATTCTCCCACATTGTGAGACCCACAATAATTGTTTCTGTGTTATGCGTTAAGTGGTAGACGTTGAGAGCCAGTGGTGTGCAGATGGCAGTGGAAATGATGAAATACAGGTACTTAAGCTATTCAACAGTCAACGTAAAATGCATACGGGACCCTAATGTTGTTCTCTACGTGGTACCTAGTACCTACACACACGTTTAGTGAATGCTTATTACAACAGTTAAAAACTATAATAGTTTTTTTGTGGAGAACCGGAAACTCGAGAACAAATCACAAGCACATTGTGTCCCTCTCTACTGATAAATATTATGTAGTTTCGTGGTATGTGTAAATGCAAGAACAAAAAGTTGTAAATCTTCTTGTGTTTTGCCGAGAACAGCCTCTTGTCGAATGAAAGCAAGAGAAAGAGAGCACTAGTGCTGGTGGTGCAAGAGTGCTTGAAAGTGAGGGAGGAAGAACCAGCGACGTTTGTACTAGTCTACTGACTGAACCAATGGTTCCACTGACGCTTCTCTTTATGAGTCCTTTGGAAAGACCATCAAGCTGCATCTTTCCATTTCAAGAGCAAGTAGGTAACTATATAACGGGTAAAACCAGGATGAAACTCAAATGATAGTTTGTATATTGTACCAGGATATATGTGTAGGAGAAGATTTTGCGTATGCACTGGGTAATGTAGTACGCTGCTCCCGTTCACATAAGAATTGCATGCCAAATTGCGAAAATGAGGGAGATGTGTGAGTACTCATTTTTGACTGTGGCTCCTGGCTCATGCATCATGTCGTCCAGAATTTCAACATTTGTAATGTTTACTTCATACAATGAAATCAGCAACAATGTAACAGAAAGATATAGAAAGAAGTTACTTACATAAATAATGTAATTTCAATGCGACTTTCTTCTTCTCTACTTATTTACTGGCAACTTACCGAAAACGTGACACGCTCTGAAAAATAGCATCAGAAAGGTCTTAGACTTACCGTTATTAAAAATTTGAATTGAACCGTGAGGATGCAAGATTACAAAACCCTCAATAGTATGACAAACTGACTACATCATGGACGATCAAAGTGTATTTTTGGAATTGGATTTTTCTGGAATAGTAATCTTGGAAAATGTCATAAGCCGGAAATGCTCTACTTTAAATTAGGTTCAAATATTTAACTATCCAAATGTCGCATCCAAAGATAGCCAATCTACTAGATTTTTCTTGATTTTTTCCCTTCAACTTGTTGAAAATCTACTTCCATCCGGAATTGAAATTATTATGAGTGTTGAGTTTCAGATTCTCTTTACAAACGGTAATGCTTTGTACATGTTTTGATCAATTTGTAATATCATATTTATGCAGAGATTACGTTTATGTTGACATTCGTAATACCTTTTGGTTATTACTAATGTATATTTTAGTTAGTTTGCAGTCTCTTATTACTTCAGACGTCTCATTTTCTTTTTCATTAACTGCCGTGGTGCATTATTACTGAGGAATTTACATACAGATTGAACGTTACAGTAGAAGGCACTTTCTACGAAATTTGAAATTATTAAGCACTATATTAAAAATCGACATTACATTTGAAGAACAAATTAAATGAGTTTGAGATTTTATAGATACATGATAATGTGGTACGTAATTACATCCATACTAAATTAGAAATCATGAATAATATGCATGTTTTTGTAGTCCAAGGTCGAATGTGTTACTTTTTAGTTGTTAAAATTTAACTCTTTAGTGTACATGAATTCATGTCAGAGTAGGGACTGGGAGTACAATTGCCGTTCTTGGCAGGCATTATGCAAGCATTTATTGATAATGTCAATGTCAAATGTGAACCATATTGCAAGGTAAACTACTGAATCAATCATAAAGTTGATGCATAATATTCTCTTTCTTTGCAATATCTTTTACGATATAGTCATCAGTCCCCGGTACATAAAGACTTTTCAAAGTGCAAATCATAGCTGCTTTCCTAACATGACATTTTAATATCCTGATAAGATAATCCACCCACATTCTTTGTGCTATACAAATAATTGACCGTTTTCCATTTGGTATAATCACAATTTAAAAGAGATGTTAGATGTTGCATTTTTGCATTCATAATTGACTTTGTCAACGAGATAAACAACTATCAATGGAAAGTAAGTAAGTAAATAAGTTGTCACCGTTTTGAAGCAGGCAGCATGTCTGTTGTCAGCTTCGTGTCATGCAGGATTTAGCATTAGTTATGTTTACACCTCTAAGCCATTCTTGACTCGTGTGGTGGGTTTATTGTTCAACACTTTCCGGCAAAGCCGATGACAAGACGCTGTCATTCATTATGTATGTCCGCTCGCGATTCCCGATAATTCCCACAAACAAGTATGATGAAACAAGCTTTCTAAAGTCATACACATCAGTGCAAGTAAAATAATACATTACAGAATGAAGCAATACAACAACAAAATGTGTTTTAACTGATGGTTAATTTGGGAATATATCTAATGTACTGTTTAGTTACGAGTTCTATACATCAACAAAACATATAATATGTACCAATGTACCCAATAGATAAATATGCGTTCCTCGCTATACAAAAGTTGAAACTGTCGTCACTTCTACTTGAAATTTGAAACGGTACATATGGCTCCGCTTCCACAGTTTGCAATTTTCACCACCAAACTACGTATTGATACTCATACATGTTTCATTTCATGTCATGATCTTTCGTTAAAATACACGTTTAACTTTACAACAGCCAGCAAAAGTTTGAAGTTTTGTTCTTACCAAAGTGTGTCTAAGTTCCAGCAAATGAAACGTTAGAACACATTAGGGAGGGAGTAAGCATGCAAGTGCTTATTAAGTTTACATTACATGGTTTTTCTTTCTTCTAATTCTAACGATTTTCTACATACTTCCTCTTTATTGCCGTGATCCTTCTGACGTCCAGACAGTAAAGCAATGATTTTGAACCAGAATTTTCTTGGCTAGAAACTCCTGATCTTCAGCCGACAAATAATTTTTCATTCTTTCATGGCAAACTTTCAAAAGTGAACTGAAACTGACGGGCCCCTCTAGGAATTCTCGCTGTGATATATTTTTGCAAACCCCATGGCTATCATATACCATGAGTATAAGAATAAGCCAAGCTAAAAGGGTTATTCGTATGATGACGATGACACACAGAGTTTGCTGATATTTCTCCTCGTGTACTAGCCGGTTATCTTTCACAAAATAATACGTTTGCTATTTTCTAAGTATGATATTATCTTAAAGTACATAACTAACGATAATGATATGTGATGTGTGGCAATAATTCTCTGTTTTGAATAGTGAATGAAAAATGTTTTGTACAAAGTAGCAGAAGCAGAAAGAAACTAAATCTTTTTGCATGTACGCTGTTTAGCAAAACGTCTGTATTTTTATTTGTTTTGACTGTCTGATGTCATATGAATTAATTGATAATCCATTAACTATAATAATTCATAATGGTAAAGAGAATTGGAGTAGGTAAAATCTTTATCAGGTTATTACGAGACCTCTTGTATTAGAGAAAGAAGTTTGACAGCACCTAAGGTCATCGATGAACTTTCATCAAGGTCGTTTCCAAAAGTTTTACGCGTGTTGTCCACCCGCTACTTCAGAACTTTACATCATGTATAAAACATTTCGTATAAAAAAGTACAAAGCCAAGTCAAACCTGTAATCCTGAATGCAAAAAAAATCTGCAAGAGTACAACATGATGACTTGAAATTCGTCCAAAATTACTTTTATCACATCATCATCATCAAAGCAACCTCAACCAACTTCTGTATGACTCTACTGTGTATCTTTTCTATTACACTACCGCTGTTACCCGTGTACGTACCCTGAAGGAAGAAAAACTTTCTTACCGTCATCCATGCGGCAAGTGAAACCTCCGTTTATAACCGTCTCTTTCCATTTCAGTTTTGGACCATTTACCACTGAAACTGGTAGGGTGCCGTTGGTACATATTTCCAACTGACAAATTGTAGTCTACAAAAAGTCTAGCGGACAGCATCATCAACGATTTAACAAAGGTTCTTATACCTATTGGCAAGCAATGAATAATTTAGAGAATGTAAACCCGTGCAATACAACCCTGAAATTATAGTCCCTCAAAAATTCCCAACTGTTTCAAATAATAATGTTTTTTTTGTGGAAAATGAATCTCAAACGACATCACGATCATCACGTTCATGATTCATGCATTTCTCGCGTCCTTCAACTGAATATTCAACGATTTTTTCAGTTTATGAATTCCAGTAAAAAGTTTGAGTCTGTAATATACTCTCCTAATTTAGCTAACTGGCGTGTAGTATGTAGCATAACGATTTAGAGGAAAGGGAAGTTGAAGAACTGAGCCTGACTATGACTTGACTTTTCTCTCAACTTTTTGACTTCAAGTCAGAAACATTTTCAAGACATGGTATTTCGCATAAGATACAAATTGGCAAACAGTTAAATTTCCTCATACATTTGCAACACCCAGCGGCTCAACAACTTACAAGCTTACATAAGTACTGTCTGTCTCATTGAATCAGCATGACATTATGCAATAGGATATGAGTAAAGTGTCAAGTCTCATAATAAAATATGCAAGAATGGATAAGATTTCACTCTACTCCTCAACCGACCCCGACTCAACTCTGACAAACAAAAACAAAGATTTACTCTGACACGTTTACAAGAAAATGGCAACCGTCCCGTTACGATCAAGATTTCGCAACGATACTGGGGGGTCCCTTCTAAAAAAAAGTTGAAGTCGAATTTTTCAATCCAAATACCGTCATCTGATTGGCTGCCATGAGCCAAGAAGCAATGGGATTAAGATTAAGAAGATCCGTGTAATGAATCCTTCAAAAATAATAGAATTACTTGCTTTTAAATCAGCTGCTTGAACAGCGAAACGTTTGTTATTCGATAACAATATTGCATTCGAATTTTCAGTTTTCATTTTTGAGAAAAAGCCGAGAAGCGAAACGTATTCCCTTCTTTTCACTTCTGTTTATTTAAAAAAGGAAAATTTCCCGCCTGAGGGCTATGAACCACAGAGTCTTACAGATGTACTTAAAATGTCAAGCTATCTTGATCCGAAGGGAACGTTCGTGACACGAACATGTCGCGTGCATGCAGATGAGACGCATGAAATTCGGCCGTATACTTTGACACTTTTTCTCACCCGGGGAAACACAAATTTTGAAAGCGATTCATTGTTACTGCGTATTTTAGAGAGAAGCGACAAGACAAGAGTCTCGAATTTTCTTCTCTGTTGCAAAAGTAAAGCTCAAAGCTCAGTTTTTCTTTCAATGTTCGTTTTCATTTGACTTTGTTTCTTGGAAACTGCAAACAAAATCAACTTTCATTTCAGTCTCATAGCTTGTGTCGGTGTTGTCTCTTTGTCTTCCAAGTTGTTCTTGCGTTTGGTTCCTTTTTTTGTTGAGGTTTCGTTGATTTTCTGTTGGTTTTAACTTTTCTTTCGCCGTTTCATTTAGATCGTAGCGTAAGCAATTAAGTCGTATTAATTGTTACTTAAAAAACAGAAAAAGTTCCAGGAAAAATGCATACTTTCGAACGCTTCCTGATTCACGCATAATTTGTACAGGTTTTCAAATTAATTAACAGTTCCTCCTTTTTATAATTGATTGGAAGAGGTGGGTTTTGTTTGGTTCAAGCTGTTTGTGAAGTTTGTTTTATTTCTTTCCAAAATCAACAGTTTTCCACTGTTCTAGGTCGCCATCCGAGTGTGACAAACGTCGCTAGCAGACTTTCCACATCGTAAGCATACGAGACGCTGTGTGTATCGTATTTTTGTAGAGAGATCACTAATCAATATGTCGTGGAGGGGGGAATGTGTGGAGGAACATGCCATGGGTGCTTTAGTGACGAGTCATGGTATAATAAGTGTTCATTTACACAACAGCGTTCGTGTAGACCTCACTGTGGATAAAGCAATACGCCTTCTGAACTACCAGGTAAATTACTTATACACACCCATAGTCATTACTTTATAGTACTTAAAAGCTTATGTCAAACTACTATAATTAAAATAAGTATAGCATACGATCTGCGAATGAGAGTTTTGTATTATTGGTGCTTTTGGGTTTCATAGTCTAATTAACAGTAAGGAGAGGTTTGGAATGGAACATTGATTATTTGGTGGAACGATATCCGCATTATGTTTATGTTATGAAACAGAAGAGAGGAGTTAATTGCTGTCGATATGTTGCTTTGTTTTGCAGAGTAACATAATCCTGGCGTTGGGGTCGAATGGAGCCTCGGCTGCCCTGATTCATCCAAGTGGCTCAGTTTACCAGTACGGAAGTCGAGTTGAGATAACCACTCCAGATCCAATAGGAAACACAAAGTAAGTTTTTTTCGTTCTATTGATGTATTATGAAACAGTGATTTTTCAAGAGTTTCCTTCTGTGAAGCTTGTAGAACTCAACCGAGTCAAGTTTCTCATTTACTTTTCATATAAAAATCTAAGTCAAGGATTTCTCCTTTCATACATATTTTGGTTTATTTGTTTCTTCCTGTTTTACCTATAGGTATGCGAAGATGTGGTATAAAGGAGTAAGCTTTACGAGTGAGAAGTGTGCTCTTGTCTATTTGGTGGATCAAGCTGGAACTCGCACTACAACTGATACTTTCAGCGACATGAGCGGGGACTTCTCGATGCCTGTATTTCTGTCGGACTCCTTCTTTGGCCCGAACGCTGTTGAAGAATGCATTCAAATCATAAGAGGTACTCAGTATTGGCTCACCGAAGAAGGTGTAGAAAATTGGATAATCAATGGTATTCGGATTTCTCAAACTGCAGATGGGCTTGTTAGGTAGGAATAACAAACGTAAATCATTTCTTTGTAAAAAAAATAAACAAGAAAGTGAAACAACTTTTGTGCTCACATAACGAGAATCTCACGATTCCCAAACTTTGTTTTTCTCTCAAACTTTCCTGTAGAGTTGGCCGTGGAACAAGTAAATATCAACTGAGAACGTCTCCAACCAATGGAACTGCAAGTTTGACGACTCCTTTTGTTCATGCAACGGCCAGTATTGGAGTCCCCACTCCGAATAATGCGGGCGCACCCCATCTATTTGTCAAAAGAGGTAAATTTTGGAAACTTGATTTTACTATTGTGTTGTTCCCCTTTTTTAGCCCCCACTATTATCTGAGATTTAATACTTTTTTCTTAATCTTTTTAATAAATAGGAGAGCGAAGGATGCATTGTGATGGCAAAACTTTCATCGTTCGCAATGCGGGGCACTCAGCGGGCTTTGATGAACTCAACCAACTTAAAGTATATTAACTGGAAACCATCGAGCAATCAACCTTTTCTGCTTTCTTCGTTTAATATTACAGAAGCTAAACAATGCTGTCAACATTCATATAGCCAAAAAGTTAATTACATTTGTACCTACTTACAGAGAAGTATATTTTATACAGGCAATAAACACGTATAGTCGATGCATACAATCTACAATGATACAGAACAAAACTAAAGAATTGAACGTTTTTACTTTTACTTTACTTATTCGCAAAATAGCTAAATATATGATATCATATACAAATAGTCACTTCAATTATAATTAAGGTACGCATTACTTCGTATTTGCGTTGCATTACGATCGTAAGCGATTTATTGTTAAAAAAGCTAATTCATTCTGTCATGCGCAATTTAACAGAGACAAGAGAAAGTCAAATAAATGCAACATATTTTTAACCATATACAACTCTAATCTCTCTGCAGCTATAACTTAAATTATCATAACAATCTTTTGATACTAATAGCTGATTAGCACAGGAAACTCTAAGTGCCACCTAGATGGTAGAAGCGCTTGTAACTCACCATATTGCACTGGAAAAAACGGCTGCAAACTCCATCTTCCTTGTTTGAATTTAGCTCAATAGGGTTCTCTGCTTTCTTCTTTAGGCCAAATCCAGTTGTTACCTCTCGCTCTGCTCCAGTCTCCAGAAGGGAGCACAAGGGTAATGTGACACGTTTATTACATAAAAGGCTTGTGCTATTTGACAAGAGAAATTAAAAGAAGGAAAGGGGCGTAAACAAAGACGTGTACTACTGGCATCAGTATGCATTGTCATTTCATTATGTAAAATCAAGAAGAACACATTTCGAGTGGGAAAAACAATTTTAGAAACAATATGCATGAGGTTAAATTAAAACTGGATAAGTATCCCGTTTTGACTAACGTTATTTCATATTATCACCGGTACTAGTGTAATAGTACATCCTCGTATTGGAAGTGCATGTTGAAAATGCGATTACATGTTGGTAGTGCTGCATCACAAATGACGAGAAAATTTTTTTTCTCAGGCTGAAAATAAAAACTTGAACAAAATAATATATTCATAGGATATGATTAAATGGAGAAAGCAACAACAGTGATTCAGTGAGTAAGCTCTAATGGTAATGTGTTATGTAATGAGATGCCACAATGTTCTTATCATCTTGCTTTTTAGACAACAGAATAAATCCATGATTGACTCTGATGCGATTTCTAATTCTGTTGTATTGTAACTAGCAAACACCCGTTTTACTTTGAGTTTATTTGGCTTTACTTTTTCTTGCATTTTATAAGAAATTGTGTTTTCATTGTTGCCAAAGTCTGTGACTTGTATATGTTCTAATGTCAGTACATACTGCCGATATTGTAAAGCACCTAAATAGATTATGAATGTTGCACAGTCGCACATTCCAAAGCCGCGAAAGGGTAACGTCATTGTTGTGGCTGACTAACATTGTAAACTTTATATGATTTCACTTATTCATTTACTTATTCGTTAATTATTACATTCTTGTACATGGAGTTTTCGCTAATTTGTTGTTCTAGTTTAATTTCGTTGAGATGGTCCTTCGTTATGAGAAATAGGTCTAACATTGCATGTCGCCCCATCATCATTTAATCGCCAACCACATGTCATATGCCAATCGACTGTAGCCAAATAAAATCAGCTACATTGAAAGCAAATTCTCGTCTTTTTTGACAAATACATTCATAACATTCTTTGGAATTCATGTATGTGTAACGTATGCATACATATTTATCAGACGAAATAAATTATTTGAAATTAAGTACCTAAGCTGGGCATTATTGGGTTGACTGGTCAGGCTGGCTGAATGAAATGATTATTTTCTCTTTCTTACCATTAGTGTCTCGATATGCTATATTTGTTCTATGTACTTGATCTATGTAAGAAGATTCAATAATGTGACCACTGACAAGAAACATACATATCATTCTTTATGGAGAAACTATTTAATTCATGAGTGGCTACAGCAAATATATATCAGCATCACTGGAAACAATTCAATTATTGTATGTACAGTTAGTACAGCAGGAACTTCCCATCGCGCATTTTTTCCTTCGATTGTCTATGTTGCAAGGAACATTTACGCTATTCTTTCATGAGACACAGAGGACGATGGATGCCTGTAAAGAGACAATATTATTCTCAATGATGATCATTCCTTTTACTCTTTTCTTTTAATATATTATTCCAATGTGGCCCCTCGATTGTCTTTTTATCTTCTCTTTTTTTCTCCAGTTCAAGTGAGTAAGCAGTAAATAGCTTTCCTGGCTCTTGTCTTGCTCTTGTTTTTATTTCAAGTAAAGTGAATGTATTCATCAATTGAGATGAATGCCGATTGGAATCGTGACAAACGTAAAGGTATTCTTCCTCTCCTACGTACACATACGATTCTCTCTTAAGTTTTGTTGCTTCACTGCAAATGATGGAAAATGTCAGCTACACAGCAAGAACATTGACAAAGAAATACATAAAAAGTTGTACTGGATTACAATGTCCATGCCATATAAATAGGATAAGAAAGAGTAATGTGATTCAATTCAATAAATACATGAGCGAAAAGTGGTAGCATGTCCTCTGCTCTACTATGTGGTTCTCTCTACTCCGGGGGTAATTTTTTATGCTACGTGCATGCATGAATGTAATATAAATTGTCTGTGTGTGTAATGTAATGTATTACAATAACATAACATACATTATTGAAGGAGAAATCAAGTGATAGGATGTTAAGAGAGGAGAAGAAAGAAAAAAACTTTAGGATAGAAGAGTCGTCATAAACTTAGCAATAAGACACATTGGGATCACATCAGTGTAATTGCGAATTTTATTGCTTCTTGTCTCCAGTCACAAAAAACATTATGTCAACTCGATACAAACACGCTAAGCAGTTGGAAGTGAAAAATACTGTTGGTGACACTACTGGCACCCCTTTAAGCAAAACTTGTTTCTACGAACAAGCCTTTACATTTAGCAACCCTTTAGAGTTCTGTGTATTCCACGTAGGGATTGAGTGCAAGTTGTCCACGTAGAATAAAAATACTAGAAATTTTCCTTTTCTCTGACGTAAATTCTTTTTGCAAAATTGAATTTTTCAATCACTCTCGTTAAATATCGACTTAAACGTGCTTTTCAGCTTACATTATTATTTTTTGAGAATTATGCGATGTCCTAGATTTTGTTCATTTTCTTATCTCTGACATTTTAAAGAAGTTATAATAGCATATTAGCTCTACCTTATTGGTACAAATTGTTTTTAATTTTCTTCCATTTATTTCGCTTTTGATCCCACCCCTTTCAAAATTCCATCAAACGTAACAAATAGATTTCCCTTCCAACCTACTAAATAGCCTTTCAAATTTTTCCTGTTTTTGAACTTGAATTGATAATGGTAATGTGGTAATAATATTAAAATGATTTATAATTCAGAAAAAGTAATTGCAGAAAGCTGTGAGCTAAACAAGCTCGAAATATCTTGTACACAGAAGGGTTGTTTTTTAAGTTTGAAAGATAGGTTTGATGACGTGGGATATTGTAAACCATTTCATCGTTTAATTTCAATAAATATTCACAACAAATTTCCTACATTTTTACATAATAAAATACCTAGAGAGAGAGAGAGATACCACTTCACGTATTGACATAATAGCTTTCTTTTTGCTCTACATAATAATTCCATTTAAACTACTGGAGACCTTATCAAACTTGTAGATTACCTCAAGTATTCATATTATATTGTTATTTGTTAGCGATATCAGCAATCAATTTGAATAATGAATTTTTTTCACGGGAAATGAATATAGAACTTAAAGTTCCATCAAGCATTTCCACTCCGATTTCAGTTTCTTGTTTTCTTGTTCGAATATTGCCTTTGAATTCAATTTCATAAAATATCATACAAATTAATGCTAATATCCCTATACAGTAGAAAAAAGCTCCTTACACGATTTAACTTTTTCTTTCTCCGGGAAAATACAAGGAAATGGCAAAGGCAATAGAAAAAAGATATGAGGCTAACCGCCTGGCCACCATCATCACGGCAAAGAGTGTCTAAAATTATGGACCGCATAATCGTCAATGTCATTAAAGTTTATATAAGGAATAAAGAAGAGCTTCACTCTTTCTCTTAAAAACCAAACAACCCGAAAATAGTTGGTGAAGTCGATTGGAATATTTATTAGCAATTTGCTGATAGAAGAATATCATCATGACCATTTGAAAACGCTCTTTTACTTTTAGCTCATGACTACAAATGCCATACTTTGTTCAAAACGCAAGGAACCAGCTATTCACAAAATACAATGAATATTATCCAGTTTTTTTTCTTCTTGTTGGTACTTTACTCTGGCCATCTACAGTAACTTTTACTCAATATTTTCCCATTATTGCTCTAAAGCCAGTCAAGCCTGAGTAATGCCAGGGGATATGGATGGATGATGGCATGATATTATTCAGTGGATATTAGGGCAAACCCCGAAATTGAAGAGTAGCCCTAAAAGACACTAGGAATCTTATTTTCTTGTGTGGAAAAGTGAAATGGAAAAAATAAACGGGTTCATATACATAAATACATAAAGTAGCAGGCATATCAGCACACAAGAAGAAGCAGAAAAAAACGAAACAAAACCTGCAAGTAGTGGGTAGCACTTTCCGAGAGAAAGAGAGGAGCTCTAAGGGGCTACTTTGTACTCTCCCGTTCTACTCTCAATAAGCAGCTATCCATGCGATTTTTGCTGGAAGAACACTTTTCCCCAGCTGCTTATCTGCACTATCATATTATGGAACTGGGGGATGCACATTGAAATTCATGGAAAAGCAAGCTGCTCGTTTCTTTTTTTCAATCGAATAACTTTACTAGAGAGGCTATTACGATAGGGTTGATGGTGTTGTGTCCAGCGAAAAAATGCCTCTTTTTTGTACTTTGCAATTCTACCATGAATAGAAATGTGTGCTGGATTGGATAGATTGGAGTAGGTAACTTTATAATAATAAGTATATAGAGAGAAAATAGCTTCAATACAGCTGAATAAGTTGAAGACAGAAATAGAGAATATTCTCAAAGAAAAAAAAATGGACCAGTGAAGAAGTCGAAAGAAGGAAAAGAATATAATGAAGAGACACAACCGCACAGAAAAAAAGAATATGTAATGCATTCAAGCAAACAGGGGAAAGTGCTAGTCGTGCCGTTATAGAAAATAGATGAAGAGCCAAAGTGGTTGGTAAATTGCTCCTTTCTTTCTTTACTGGGTATTCTTTAGTTGATGTTTTGTATTATGCAGGATGACACACAACATAACAGTATGGGAACCTCTCATATTCATTGTGTGCGATGCTTATATTATTTTTTTTAGCTTTGACACTGACCACTACTACTTATGTGGCATATTGTTCTCAAAACAAGTTTCCTTTTTTCTAGTATGTACATCTACATACTTTCATGTAGCACGGAAACGAGGGCATTATTTCACTCCTATCTCGTTTCCCATTATGACAGCAGAACAGTTGTTACTACTTCTTTAAGTATTCAATGGGACACTTTCTATTATAATGTAAACGGGTCGGTTAGTTGGGGTGGTGGAGTGTGTGTGATGTGGCCTGGCTGGTAGTAGCAGTGGTCATTGAATATAAGAAATGAGTGAGCAGTTTCCAATTGAAATTTTTCGATGGACTCTTTCTCTCTTTTATTCCTATTTGGATGACACCATCTTCGTTCACATCATCCGATTCAATAGCTTTGTCTCATCTGCTTGAATAAGTTCATAAGATGTAAAGTCGTAAGTACATTTTTATAAATTTATGTACTCGCTCCCTCCAGTAAAAGAAGTGACAGAAGTAAAATGACCATTGAATCCCCGGGTTCACTATGCTTCATTGCTCTAATGCGGTGCTTCGTATGGTGGTAGTCCATTTAAATCAGAAAGTCATTTGCTTATAATATGTATTTATGTACATCACTTTGACTGTAATAATGTGAGTTGATATTTGAGTGGTCATTTTTTCAAATTGGGCAACAGCAGTGCATACTTTGAATATTGTATCGAAATCGAAAAAAAATGTACAAGATGATCATCATTGCTAGAATGATATTGACTATAAATGATATTATGTAAGAATATGAACATAAGCAAGTGTGTAAGTACGTAATCCAACACTTTTGATCTGAACGACGGAACTGAGCCAATATTATTGGTTGGTACAACATTCAGTCTCTAGAATAATGTTCATTTCCCATGCATAAGAATCAAATGGACCATGTGAGGGCTGCGATACAATGTGCTCGCCTCTTCTAATGTAATCCCATCTTAGAACCATTTTTATATTGAAATAAGGTCTTTTCCTATAAACGATTTTAATACACTTCCAAAGTCAAAGTGTACCCTTTGTGGCGTGCGTCGCGGTCTGGTGTAGTACAGAGATATTATGTAGACATATAGTCCATACATGTTCAAACTACTTGGAAAGGGAAAACACATGTCCAGCTCTTCTCTTTCGTCATCTTTAGTCTTCAGAGCAAGGGAAAGGGGTAGGGTAGCAGATAATATATTATGTAGAATAAAAAATACACAATATTATTTTACATGTGTGCTCAGGGAATTTCTTTTCACTTTCTTGTGCACTATATAGTTCTTCCCTTGCAGCCTGGTGTGGCTATTTGACTTTCACTCAATTTTCTCCCTATCAAGATTCTAATATATAGAAGCACTGGACAAAATTCCAGAGTATCTACATAATACCCTGCTTTTTATGGTATTCTCTTTCGCGTTTCATATATTTCACTTTACCCAACATGATTTAGAATCTAAATTTTAGATGGTATTGCAAGAGGCAAACAACATTGAATTGTACTACGATTCTTACTTACTAGTAAGGCAATAGTCAGGGTTCGGGAATTCAGTAGATGTCAAGTCAGATCCAGTGTTCATCGTTATTGTAATTGTATTGAAAACAAAGCAATGCTACATAGTTTTCAAACACGTGCATCATACTAGCGCATTAAGTAATGAATTCATAAAAGCACATTTTGCGGTTTATTAGAAAAGGATATGCTTTTCAATATTTAGTAGCACAATGCCATTAGTTTACTAGTCAGTTACAGAATCATGTGTCGCCTTTAAGTTTCAATGCTCATCCTACCTTTTTTAACTCTGTACTTTGTACTTTACATTACACACCATATTTTCTGGAGATATGTACATAATATGTGTTATGCATATTCATCCTTATAAATTGAATTTTATCCACTACCCTGTTTATATTTTATGCTTGTGTGAACCATGAGGTGATGTGTGGACCACTTGGAATTTTTTCGCTTTCCCTTCATTGACCACTTCGAAATTGCAATTTTTTCTATTGCTTAACAAATGTACATAATATGTAAATCTTGACTACACAGTCATTTTGTCAAAAGGAAGGACACAGTCCAGAACGAATCATCACTACTTGTCTATGCTTCCCTGTGAGAAAGATGTGGAATAATCAAATACGTAAATCGAAAAACATGAGAGCAGAAGGATGAATTTCTATTACAGTTAAATTCATACTTGAGTAGTGTGTGTTGTGTGTGTATTTACCATTTACCTTTTTCTCATCCAATAACCCACATCATCCTTACGCTATATGTAGCTATTCACATCACACCACACAACATTTCTTTACGTGCGCTCGTCGTCAAAAATTTGAAATGCCAGCATTCTTCAATCCAAATCCGAATCAATAATGGCCAGTTGAGCCATTGCTATTACCTCCACAGAGCTGGTGAAACATGGATGTCACCGTTCTCATCTCCTTATTCCACCTCTGCTACCATTACCGATTTTGCATGCATTGATAGACAGTGAATTACCAAGTTATTTTCCGATTCTATTTCACCATCAAATATGTCTGTGCATACAAATTGTCAAGAAGAGCATTGCATTTTAAAAAGTCCAATGATTTCATGCAAATCGGTGTAATCCCCAGCGGCTACCTTCACCATCATCATTTTCTCTTTTGGCCAGTTCTATCGAGAGAGAAAAACACTTACGTTTGTATTCTGGGAAATGGAGTGGGAAAGAGGGAGGAAAAAATCCTTACATCATGCATACGGAATTGGGAATGAAAATAAAATGTGGACACTGAGGAAGAGGAAACGAAAAATGAGAATGATCACATAGCTGGAAAAAGGGTGACAAGATTTTTCTAGTTGAATGAATGGTCAATCTTCAGTCGTGATCTCATCTTCTGCTTATTTTCTTTCCTTTCTCGAATTCACCACTACAGTGATGAGAATTGAGTGTGGAAGGTTACGGCTATGATACGATGGGGAAGATGATTCAATGCGATGATAGAAACGCTGCTCCCGAACAAACATTTTTTGACTGCTTCACTGAATATTGAATTACGTTGAATTATGCTCATGCATTTTAAACTTGTAATCATTGTCAATACTATCAACCTTTGGTCATGTTTATGTAGCCATGAAATGGTACAAATACATTTAGTCTTTAGTAAATATTTATTACTATCTAACACTTACATATACTATAATACATATGTGTTATAGTGGCTTGGCTATAAGCACTATAATAATTTTTGTTGACCAGTTGTAGTAAACTTAAAATACTTTTTTTTAAACTATGTATCTTATAATGCAAAACTTTCTTTACTTTAGTGTTGTTTCGACTAGGGAAGCCAAAAATCTGCGACTCCTTCCAAATGTTCTGGGAAATTGTTTTTCCATTAATATTAATATGTACATATGAAATGAAACCATAAAAGTTATAGTGACTTTACTTCGCGAACTTTAATACTAGAAACATATACACGCCTTCGAAGCAAAGTGCCTATCCACAACTAAAATGCTCTGATTGTGCCGTCGTTCGACTTTCTTCATTTTCAGTTTCAATGTCAGGTAAAAAGTCGAGTCGTACATTCACCCATAATATTGCATTTCATACACATTATTTATTGTGGCTGGAACTACTAGTTTCCAGATGAATGTGCATCAATGTTCGATGTCTTCAGATGCATTTTTTAACCCGTTCAATTTTCTTTTCTTTATTTGTATCGTTACATTCTACATTAATTACATTAGTTGAACAAACTTCTATGCAAGTATTTCTCTTAAGTATAAAACACAGTACGAAACAAGGACCGCCTGAAGGTTAATCCCGATGATTTGTGATATTATGTTTAATTTCCACAATAAAAATTATCCTCAAAAGAAACAGATAAATCACTTATAATCATCGGTGATGATGACGATGCTGCTGCTGTGAAATTATGTTCTAAATTATGATACAATACGTGACAAATTATATGACATAAATAATGCCATACAACACAGCTTTAGCTCCCACAGTTGTGTGCACGCAACAGAGTAGCGTCCAGCACAGCAGATGTGAAGTGATTACAAGAATGACGCCACGAAATGACAACGGAGTCATGCGAGTGCATTTACCCGCATTATCTAGACCACTTAATGAAGCGTAATGGATATGATTAAGTGTAATTTAATAATGTGAATCAAGCTAATATCTGTGAGCTGGACAGGGGACGAACTTCTTGTTGCTTTCATGTTAAGTAGGTCTTCATTAAATTAGAATCAGTATAAATTACTTGAGCTCATTGACCGTGTATAATTTTTTTAGCAGTTCATCATGCCATAATAAATTTTCTTAACATGAAGAAATGATGATAAATATCATGATAATTTGATGAAATAAGTAAAAGTTTAGGATAAAAGAAGAATCAGAAAGCTTATAGCTATAACGGAGAAGCATATGGCTTTGATATTATTATTATTATCATTAGAAGTTACATACTGTCACTTACTGATGCTCTAAGATGAATTAAGACGAACATATAGGCTACACAATTCTTGAGATGTACTGGAAGGGTATGTTGTGTTTTGAATAGAATGGAATTAGCAAAGGCGACATGGACATAATCAAATAATAGATGATTATTGTGATTGAAAACATGATCTCACTGTGTAAAAATGAATCACATAAATCTTTCAATGTCTTTCTGCGCAGAATGTTACAAGAAGTTTGGAGGTCTGCTATTATTATAAACGTCTCATTTCATTAGAAATACTGCAGCAGATTTTACTTAAACATAACTTGTATAGGAGGTATCAGTATCACTACGTGAGCTTAAATTCTATCAAATTTTAAGCTTCTACACTAGCAGATTCACAACCAGACAATTGCATGGGGCAATGCAATATGGAATGGAATTACAAGCATTTTTAGGAATGATGCGCTTTCACTGAAACCAATTTTCATTTAAATGATAGGATTTATTCATTAGCATCATTATTTTGGAATTTTGTGTAAAATCTTAAGTAATGGAGTATTGAATGTATAATGAAAATGTCTTAGTGTTAAATAATGTCATATCTGCCTTTCCATGTCATCCTGATATTGTATTCAATGCAATGATAATGAATGCGATACAATCTAAAAGCTAGCCATGCTTTATATGCAGTCAGTTTGAATTATGCTAACACGTAATTGTTTATCGACATCTCTAGTTTTTGCTATTATTGCGTCAAGAATAACATGCCGTCATAAAAAAAGTCTTTGAGAAAAACAATTCCTGATATTATGAAGGTAATATAAGTGTACTTCGGATTACACATTATGAGGTTTGTGCTTTATGGATGATTTGAGAAAGTGGAAAAACACCAAAGTGACATTAATTATGAAAGACCACACGACACAAGACACAAACTGCAAGAAGCAACAGTAGTGGATTTGCTGAATAAAAAGAAGCAGGAAAACGTAGATTTTCATTGTGTATGTTTTTCTCAGAAGACTCCGACTCCACTGTCCTCACCACGGAAAACAAGAAGATATGTATTTAGCTTGTACTCATTATTTACCTGAGGTTTCATCAGTTAAGGAGAAAAGACAAACATTAAATGAGGACAAGGAAAAGGGTTGGAAAGAAAGGAAAGAGAAAATGTAATATATTATCGGAGAAACTCTTTCTTTTGTAATAATCTTGTTTGGTAAATTAATCACTAAATAAGCTCATTAAAGAGGAAGGGCTATCGACGTGTACTAAAGCGATGTGGTATAGCAGAAATGGCAGTACTTGATATAGAAAATTAAGAAAGTAGATTTATTATGGAGTCATCATTAAGCTCATATCTACATAACTTTACATAAGATATCTGCAGGAGAAAACTAGTTGAAACCATAAGAAATTGTATGATGTGGAATAGTAGATTTATACTTGAAATGGAATATCGCATGGCTGAATACCTAGTAATCTTTACATTAGAAAATGTTATGAATGCTCACATCATACAAGTCATACCTATATGAATAGACATAAACACATACATATTTGAATTGGATGAAAATAAATGTCTCCTCACGAGCAGAAGAAGAACAAAAGAACCTATAAAACTGGAATAATAAATGAGAAATTCACCACTGGCACTCATTTGACTTGAAGCAAACTGTGTGTGGGTACTCTTTTATTAAAATGAACCACATAGACTGAAAAAGAATTGCCAATGGTTTGAAAACATTTTTCCAGTTTGTTGTTGTGCTGATTATATAAAGCAGTTATGCCTGCACATTCTAGGAGTGATGGCGTGTATGTCTACTGTTTAAACTTGTATATGTACGGTTGCGGTTTACTTCTTGTTAATGATCCCATTTTCAAACGTAGAAGACCTTATTTACCAACGATGAATGCAGTGATGCATGGAAAATTGGCCACTTCTGAAAGGTAGCAATTTTCGGTATTCTGTCACTTTTCCTTTAAAATTCCTATGGGCCAACAAAGAGGGAAACTAATTGCGCACTTTTTTCTTCCTAATTATTTTAATCAAACAAAATATACCTACCCACAGCAGGATAAATACCAATGTCGAAGTCTAAAGTGAAAATTTGGACTAAAACTGAAAAAGTACAAACGGCAAAGTTCAAAAGGGGTAGAGTGTATGCTCATTTATTTAGATTTTGCTTATATATGCTTTTATATCATATTATCGAATACTTCGATACATTAACTAACAAGTTTGTAATTGTATTATTGTGAGCCCGAGCCTGAAATTCATATTCATTTGATACCCGTTACTTGTCTGTATAAAAATTAGCTAAATAAGTAATGAACGAGTGAAACTAACGAAGTGAAATGTGGAAATCCACACCAATGACTTATTTTGTTTGATGAAAATTCGTTGTTTATTTATTTACCTTTGATTTTATGAAATACATACAAGATATATTAGATAACAGGAGTGCCGAATTCACATTGTAGTGTATATGTATATACAATAATTTAATATACATTTTTTGTATTGAGGCAATTTTATTTAAAGATGCGAAAATATTAAAAAATACAAAAATAATCGTTTAGAAAACTCGGGACCCGAAAGTATATTACACTTAGTTTCCAAAAATCAGAGCTTTTTTTCCATCCATCGATTGAAAGCTAAACCCCCAACATGAACTTGGAAGTAAATTCATATCTCTACTTAACTAAAGATAAAAGAAATGTTTTTAAATTGACGACAATGCACATAGTACTTCATCACTTCATCACATCGTCACTTTTATTACCGGATTGCCGAATATGTTCTATCAAACTAGTTAAATGCATGTCTTTATAAGTACAGAAAAATGCGAAGAATCTAACGAATTGCAGAGCAGCATCAGCAGCCATGTCGCCTGTATTTTTTCAGTTTGAAAAAAAGACAACTTCTTCCTTTCATGTATACTAAATATGTACATAAATATAGAATTATAAAGACTGAGATAGCGAAAGAAAAAGACAGAAATGAAAGTAGGAATAGAGAGAGAAGACAGCACAGTTTCGCATCAAAGTGGCTGAAAATTACTGCTTAATTACGTCCTGGAATTATTCAAAAGAACTCCATTTGCATAATGAGTTTTCATTTTCCCCCAAGTCCACGAGGATGATGATGATGAGGAGGACGACGACTACTATCACTAGAAGAAGGAGATGTGCAGGGGAAAATTCTTCTATCTATAATTTTTGGTTCTTCCTTAATTAGCATTTTATATCATTAAACTATCTTTATATATCTTTTCGTAATAAAGACGCTCAGTATTCCCTATATAAATACACACACGCTCGCATTATAAATGTGTGTGCATAGCTTGTGGAGCCTCCTCATCACCACTACTATCGTCAACTTTACTTATTTTACATTTATATAAAACCATCTTCCTCGACTTTGCTTCTCCTCCAGTACATTTTCTTTCTCTCTTTCTTCGCCTTTTATTAAACTTTGCAATAATATTATGTAATGCGACGACGAATAACTATGCCTGTTCTTTGCTCCTCTTCTTCTCTTGAACAGTGAACATCATTGCATTATATTAAAACTCACAGGGCGCACTTCTTTCCTCTTTTTTCCACTTTTTCCTTCCTTCTTCCTCCTCTGCATTTTCTTTTTGGCCCTCTCAAGAATTTTCATGGTGCTGTAGCTTCGTCCTCATCATCCTCACATCAGCATCCAACATTCTGCCTATACATCTCAGCCGTTATAGATGTAAGGTCTCCCATTCCATACACTCATCAAGACAATTCCCGTTCACTTTTACTGCTTAAATTAACTTCAACTTTTGCTCTTGTTTTTGCTTATATCAAATCCAACGACAAGTCAGTTATTCATTCTCATTTTTGTGCTGTACGAAATAACATGGCATTGAACCATGCCGCGTTCTCATGAAATGTCTATTAACAGTTAAGTAGGTATTAATAATATAATACGTTGTTTTCCTGCATTTATATTGACAATTACGCACATCTAATTTTTTCCAATGAAAATTTAAATAGTGCATATTTTACCTCTACACATCATTTTCTACGTTCCACTGCTTTGTTGTTATTAGTTTAGTTCAACTATTTTGCTCTGATATTGATGAAGAAACGGAGGATGGGTGGTGGTGGGTAAACTATTATTAAAATTAGTGCGCTTTGCTTTGTTCTTATTATGTATTCATAGGCAGCCATTACGAGCAACCTTGACTGAATTAAAAGCTCACTTTAAGGGAAAATTTCCTCCCGAAAATAAATATATACATAAAAGAGCTTACTGGAGATAAATATACCCTTGTGTATTTATACGCCTTATATGCAAGGAGTACATTGAAGGACTGAGCTCATTTAGATCTTAATACGACGAAAGAGACTATGATGAGTTTTTTGAACGATCTTCTCCCTGTGTCTCCTTTTGTCCCATGCTCATGATGATGATGTCGTTTCTCTCTCCACTTCTTCTTCTACACATTACATGCTAATAAGCATAATATTACGACGGAAGTATGCTTAAGACCTATTTTGCATATGATATGGCGCGATGCAGATTGGATGAACAGTGAAATGAGCACTGCCTTGTGAGAACTCAACATTGTGCATCATACCCACAAGTTTCAAAAGTTTATAATGAGTATAGAGGGACAGAGAGAGAGAGAGATAGGACGATGAGCTTATATACTACGCAATAATAATAAATGGTGGACGTTTCGCTCACAAGCAAGAATATAATGATAATGATGATAATGATACGAAGAATGCATTCGTGCATCCTCATTTCTTCTTACTTTTACATCTCATCATCATCAACATCATTCAAGAATGAAGGAGCCTCTCTGTAGTGTATGGTATGCACCCTTTTAATGATAATGGCAATGGCTTTTGAATAAAATTGAATCTTCTGTGCAAAAGTACGCAGGGAAGAGAGAGAGAGAGATAGACATATATGTAGACAAAATGAATGAGAGCGGAGAGTACAATTCATACATAAATTGAGACTCATTTTGCCTTCTTTTCTTCCACTTTTCCGTGTCCTCTGCTTTGCATCCTCCTCCTTCTCCTCACTAATAAAAGCTTCGCTTATTATTAGTATAACAGTTTAGTTGAGAATGAGAGGCGAGTAGTAGTACTATGGTGGCTGCACAAAAAGTCTCCTGCGATGATTATGAGAAGATGAGATGGTGGTGGTGATGATGGTGGCATCGTATAGTCATGCTTTCGCTTCTCCTCTGCTTTCACATTAATTCTACAAGAAGAGTCAACCTCCATCTCATTATGTTCCATTTTATTAGCTATTATCATTATCATTATTATTGCTCTGCCTCCGCTGCTCTATTCTTCTCCTGTGATATGCCTCTGAACTTCCTCTACATTTTTCCTTCTCCAAGCTCAGTTCAGTGTACCACATATTCTACCGCTCTTAATTATTACCTTTCATTAAAATTACTATTAATATTATGATGATGATGATGATAAAGGAATAAACTTTCCTTCTCTCGTATCTTTTTTGTGTCCTTTTTGAATGAGCAACAGAGTCTACACTCTACACTGCTGTCAGCAACCCAAGTGAATTCCCGTTCGGAGGACCTAAAAGCAGCAATTTGGAGCACAGTATTTAAACGAAAATTCAAGGGACTTAATTTGAAAAGGTGCAATTTACATTTTCTTTACTGTGCTCCGCACTACATAATAATATGTAATGATCAAAAACTAATTCAAAATAAATTGATGACCCACATTCCCTCGTAATAAAATTTTATAATTGTAATTACTGTCTTCTATGCATGATGGAATGGATAAAAGTTTTTTATTCATAAAAGACGCATAGGGTGGTACAAATGTCTCTTATACGATTTTTGTTAATTGCTAATTGAAAATTTTGTTCGTTTAAGAATAAATACTCGGTAAATTTATGATAATTACATATTACATTTTGTGACTAGGCTATCAGAGCACAGGGAATTTAAAAGCCCACTCTCATTACCGTGATAAGGACAAATGTAGAAAAATTAAACTAAATCAGCATGGTTTACAATATTGCGTCTGATGTGATCAAGGTTTAGATTTAATACAATAGTATCTCGTAGTTTTACACTATGCGTACTTGTCTTTCGTCATTCGACCGACAACCTATAAAACACTTTTTTTCTAGACTAGAGACTCTAAACGAAAGTAAGGTAAAAGGTAACCAAAAGTATTTCTACAGTAAAACGTAAAATTGTATGCATGCAAACCTCTGCTGAGATAATACATTTTTGTTCTGTGCGTTCGATTTCATCAATCATGTTTAATTTACATAATTATGGCTTACTCTCCATCGGACAAGACCTAATTTGGTAGTTAATCATTTCAGAAGGAACCCAAGAAAACGACAGAAGCATATACAACGAGAAAAGGAATACAAGATGTAATCCGTGATCATCGATACATGATGGCTCAGATAATTTGGGATAGAATAGAACGTTACAATATTCGACATTCTGTAGTTTTTCATATTGAAAAATTGTATGATAACAAATAATGAGCTACTGTGTAGTAAAATATACACGAAAAAACTGATTGTATACAAGGGACAATATTTCACATCGTTCCTTTTATTTCACTACGGTTTATTCGAACAGCGCCAGACGCTTTTAAGTAAGATGCACCAAAGTGATAGGCTACTTTACATGCAAGTTACCTTGCAAGTCTGTGTACCTAGGTCCCAGCACACTAAAACATTTGAAGCCAATACAACTGTCATTCATTGAGCAATCATTTTTGGTTACGATATGCAAGTGGCATTTTTGCGATCGTTTGATAAATTGTTCTTGGATGCATTGAATTCATTTGCTTTTTCATAATTTTAAAACGAGAGTAAACCAGACCAAAATCACAAAACGATAAAAAATTTGTATTGCTAATAAGCAATAACATTAAAGTAATACAGCTAATATTATTGACGATAATGGAGTTTCCTTCTAATGCATTTTAATCCTTATTGTTGTTGACTCGAAAGAGATGAATAATTGTAAAGCATTGAGATGAAGATAACGCATAGTACACACAAATAATTATACTTCAGAAGGGAAAGGAAGAAGAACACCAAGAGATCTAAAAGCGAGCAACTTTGACTGTATGTATAACCATTGTTCCTGTTTTTTTCCAGTGTAGATCTACATTATAGCAGTTTTCCATACGACAACTTATACATTTGATATAGACATGTATAAGCAACCATTTTTCTGAAACTGTTTTATCTCTGATTAGCAAGCGTTTTCTTCACTGCCTATTCAGTCCAATAAAAATCTACTTGCTTCCTATAATCGTTGATATAGGTAAGTAGCTAGGTATTTGTTATATTATGTCGAAGATATGGTTCACTTGAACACAAGAAGTAGGAGAATATGAAGAAGAGTAAGAAAGAGATGGAGGATTACTGAAGAGGACGATATGATTTTTATTGCATCTAATGTTATCAAAACTAGGCTTATAATAAGTTTACAACATTAACAGCAAACGTCTATAATGGAAATTCATAAATATATTATCAAGACTACTATTCCTTATTATTATGCAACCTGGGAAAAACTGAGCGTCATTTTTCGTCATATGAATGATGAGCACGCATCATCCTTTTCTGTTTCTATTAAAGGCTTATTATTATTATTAGATTACCCATCTACATTATAAAGTAGAAAGGGTGCTTCGAAAACAGACTAAATGAGGAAAACTGCTGGCAATGAAAATCTCTGGTGTGTGTGGTGAACGAGGGAGCCAAATGATGTGACGGCTCGTCTCGTCTATACAGCTATACATATGAATCCAAACAAAGTATAATATTATAGTGCATAGGCATTAAATTCCCCTTAGTTGCCTTTTTACTTAGTTTTTCGCCCTTCATTCAATATTCATTTATGCTAACTGGCAACTCTGGCTTATCCTTTATCTCTAATTATCATAATGAAATTCTTCGCAAGTTAAGTTTGGGCACGGAGTTGAGGGAGAAAGAAGCTCATTCCCAAATTACGAAATATTATCATTTACAGTGGCTTTTACAGCGAAAAATAGGCATTTAAAGTGGTTTATTATGAGGAAAATGACGATGGCAAAAAACTTAACTAATTTCTCTCGTAGTTTGTTTGAGAGAGACAGTGACTGTGCATGTATGTACATCACTAAATAGAAGACGAAGAAAATAAGAAGAAATGAGTGAGGAGGAACATGACGATGAGAAAATGCTAATCTATCACAAGAGAAGGAGAAGAGGCTGAGGAGAAAAGCGTATAAATGATAATCAGCAAAATGTATAAAATAACAAAGTAGTAGAGATGCAGTGGTAGTCAGCCAACGCATCATGGCCATATTATACATTAATGCACTCTTTTCTTTCCTCAAGCACAATCATGAAGAATAATAAAGTAAAAGTTAGCATCATCATAATATTATCGTTCTACCCGAGAAAGGAGAGAGATTCTAGATATTTTGTATGACACGAGTTTCTTTGCACATAAGTAGCAGAAGACATGCCACCAATGAAGAAAGAGTGAAAATTTGCCGATTGTCAGTCATGAGCACTTGTACACGTAAACCCTTAAGCGTTACCCTTTTAGTTGGATAACTGAATTTTTAGTGGAAGATGAAATATTTCCAGCTAATACTTTACCCTGAACTAACAATGGCAGACCCCCGAATATTTTCATATCTCTAAAATAAGATATCTACAAAACACGAAGAACGGTTGTTATTTGTGTCGCCGATAAATTGTAGAAATATTATATAGCTAATATTGTTACAATCTCTAACAGACACATCCTGGTTTACGGGCAGCCAACTTGATATAAATCCATTCACAATTTACCTGCTGAATTCCTACTTTATATCACAGCATTTTATTGTTTTTTTTTTCATTGTACTACGTTCGATTCAAGCCATTTGACTGTACAATTGAATGCGGATTAACATTTGTACTATTTTTTCCCCTCTCCAAGTATCGAGGGTGGGAGGACTAGACTAAAGCAGGGTATAATGCCTGTTTTCAGCAGGAATCAATATTTGCATATTTGCTATTATCCATTACTTCCGCTAATGTAGCAATGATTTTAAGAATGCATGACAGACTATTACAGAACATCATATTCTACTCTTACCTTCTTGACATGTTTGACTCTTATGAGAAAAACTACTTTCACAATAATCATAAGTCTCATGAAACCTGTAGTTGTTCAAGTTAATTTAATTCGGTTACCCATACGCTTAATGCTGTGACGTTGTATGCGAAAGGGTAATAGTAATAAGGATACTACTGCGTGCGTAGCGTAATATATTGCAGTGTTTTCCCCCAATATTGCTTCTTCCCGCAATATCAAATGGTAAATATCAACTAAAACAAATACAGATATTTCATCGTCATCAGGTAAGCAACTTCTATAATGAAGTCATTTATGTAATACAATTATTATTAAATTACATACATATTGCCCACCTTTCAGTCAGCGTGGTATGATGTACTCAGTCAGAGTAGTGTCGCTTTTATGCACGATTCGTGTTCTTTTATGCTCATGTTTATTGAATAGCCAGGTAATATGATACCCAAATTTTGCATTATAGCTTTCCGCCGTCATACACGGTGTTTCTAGGAAAGCAAAAATAGCAATATTACTTTATTTCCTTCCTACACACCTCAAAATATGGGACGATAACAATGAACAGCATCTAGATCTAGACATTAGCAACACGCCTTTTGACTTAGCATTAAATATCATGTATATTTAGAGGCACTCAACATTCAAGTGAAAAGCAAAATAAGAACAACTTAATTAAGCAATCATAAAAACTGCGTGCTGTCAACTGATGTTTTTGTATTTCATACTTTGTACACTCTGTGTAGAATCTCTCGTTGGATAAGATGAATAGATAAACTTACATCAAAAAACAACAATTCATATCCGATTTGATTAAATTGATATGTTAAAATTGGAAACTAGAATACGTATAAATACGTACATAATATATTATGTAATCTACCCTCCCATATTATTTACGTCTATCAAAGCCAAATATGCCAAGAATATGGGGTGCATACGAAATGATAAAAGGAAGTTGTGCCTTGGTGGAAAGTTACGCAAAAAAAAGTTTTGGTGATGATCTGAAGAGATGACCCTTGTTTTTTTCCTAAATTGGCTACGCTAACCGCTTTATGCAGTGTATGGAGTACGTATATATGTACTTTGGTCAGTGTTAATTACTGGAGCCAATCAAAGGTCTACATTATGCATTGCTGGCGCACATGCAATCAAATGTATCAGCTATATTTCAACTAACTGCAAGCAAATAAACATGTAATTTTGCACTTGTGTTTGAATTCGCACTTTTACCTTATTATTATCAACGTGCAATCTTACCCCCTCCTTTTCTCATTATCATTTATGCAAATTTAAAAATGTTTCTTAAAATTCCATTTGGATCATCATATAATTGCATGTTCAATAAACAAGTGTTGTTAATTCGGGAACGGTTACACTACTAAGGTTTCCGTTTCGCAAGATTCTGTAGGTCGTTGATCTAGCTGTTATGATATGATTCAATGTGATTTTGACTTTTTCAATTAAGTCGCATTTTTGATTATCAACTGAAGATGGCACTTTCTACAGATGATACTAACAGTAAAAAGTGAACTTTTGATTAGCAAAGTGTGATGTTCAAACAGACAACAGAATATGATGTCAATATCTAACTATTCCTTGTTACTTCCCTTGAATACGTTTAGGCTTATCCAGCACTCATGTACTTCTAGATATTATTCTATAAAGTTAAAACGAATAGGAGAGAATGCTGAATGTCACACGGACATCTTACATACACGAATTTGTGCAAAATTACCCGCGATAGTACATGTGTTAATGTGCATAATATGCTGAATTCCGCTATTTCACCCCGTTCACCCTTCATTATGAACACGCGACTGTGCCTTGAGCTGAAATCGTCGTGTGGCGGTGTCTCCAATTTTCTTGTAATTAACAAAACAGATGAAAGGCAATAGCAAGTAGAAATGAGGCAAAAAATGAAGCCCATCAGTGATAATATGTAAGAAGGAATTCGTATAGATTCTGCTTTGTTCATTTCCGCCCATTACCGCACGCTTGTTATTTGTGTATCATTCTTTTATGCAATCAAGGCTCCAATCGCTAATCAGGGACATCACCTCGGTGACACCGTCGGCCAACTCATTAATTATGATTATTATGATGATAGGATATTGTATTTGGTATTCAGCAAAAAAGTGAATACCTACATGTGTCATCCGTGCCCAAGCCACATCAAAGCCCCTGCGCCGTAAAGCAGCTAACAAAGTGTAATCGGACTCATCAACTGCAGTCAAGCAACCTCTTGCTTTCCTTCATGGCTCAACATTTTTAGTATTTAGGAATTCTCATTTAAATCGAAAGTAGGAGGATGAGTGTATTCGTCTAATGTACTTTACATCATCAGACGATGGTGATAATAACAGAGCTGTCAAGAAAAAATATTCTTCGTCATTATATGAAGTGGAATTAAAGAGGTCTATCTTAAGCTACTATGCATAATATATTTAGAAACCGTATCATGACAATGCCTCTGTTGGTGGTTCAAACATAACACAAGAGTATTACTTATCAATCTGTTGATGGCGAAAACCAGGTAGCAGCTTTGAAATAAGCACATTCAGTGAAAATGTCCAGTTGACACGCCAATTACCACCACCATCTCATTTAGGTGGATACAAATAGATAATTTAAATATAAAGTCGGAGAGACCGACTCCAGAACTTCTCCTTATTAGTATAATGAAGCAGTTGTTACTGCGGAACTGTTAAAAGTATTTCCACAAATACTCTTAATTTACGATTTCTTAAACTTGGAAAGTTGCAAATTGTAAAGTTAAAGGTATCTGCAGGTTTTCAAAAACAATGTACCTATGCACACCAGTTAATTTTTTAAGACTTTTCCGGGAAATTACTATTCATTTTGAGGATGTCTCAGGTTGCCCTGTACAAACAACTAGTGTAGTTTAGCTTCTCATGATGATCGTTGTTGCTCGAAATGCTAGAAATACAATTTTCCAAATGCAAATGCAAAGGGTTGGTTTTCTTTCCATCACTCATAATACTTTATACCCATTTTTATTTCATTTAGGATTGAACTCTTCACCTTGCGAATTTGCAATGCATATTGTTATCAACATAGGTAGAATGCAGTATTTTTCTTGCTTTCCAGGAAAACACAAAAATATAAACTACGTTATTCACTCGCCCTCGCTCATCCCTATATCACTCCGTTTCCACAATTCATGTTTCTACCTTTGCAGCACGTAAGCTTTCATTACGATTCCAGAAGGGAAGAAGTTGATAGTTGAGTAAGTGTTATCTGACAAGTTTCAGCTTATGATGTAGCAAGTTTCAGTTTTTCCTTCCTCCTCACTTCACTCCAGAAGAACAACCAAACTCACAGCTCACAACAGTTTTAGGTTTGTTGGATGAGGAAGGGAACAAAACAGAAGAGCCACAACAGCAGCAGCAGCAGAAAGCAACCACGAAGAAACCGTTTTAGATGGGTTTAAATGCTAAATAGAAGCAGAAGCAAGAGAGAGGTTGATTTTTTAGATGAGAGCTTGAGCTCCTTCGCTCACACAAGCTTCTATTTAGCTATGAGGCTGGTGCACTAAAAACTAAAGAAAGCCGAGCATGCAAGCAACTTGTTCAGCCAGTTGCTGCCGAACGGTCGTGCCGGTCGCATCTAGCGCTTGTTGAGAACACAGACCCTACACAAATTTAACTCTGAAGCTGAACTCGCATGAGAGCTTTTAAACCTGAAGAAAAGACTTTTTACCAGAGGAGGAAGAGGTGGTGAGAAGCAAGAAAACAATACTACACAGTTGTGTGTTTCTGGATACGAGGGGTAACCCTTTTTTAAAGAGAAACACGTTTTCCTTAAAAGTTTCATATTGAAAAACAACTTTTGATATTGATATCAAATCAAGGAAACTCGAGCAAAAAAGAAAGACTCACCGTTTTTTGTCTTCGTCTACACGGTGTGTCATTTCAACTTGTACATCATATTACTCATCGTCATCATCATGATATCTTACTCTTCACCTGTTTGACATTCTTCACTTGATAAGCTGTCTTATGCGCAATTAGGACACATCAACATCCTCCATAATATATCTACATCTTCTGCAGACTTGATTAATTATCCTTGTGTAGTTGCAGTAAACAGCCTATTTATTAGCTCAAATTTGATAGTGTTTACATGTCATTTCCAATTCAGTAGCAAGAAACGAAAAAAACCTCTACTTAAACTTGCCCTGTAGAAGGCAGATAACAACATTTTTTCTCTTTGCCCAAATTAACTTCTCTCTATATTATGCTACTGATAATTTGATTAACCCAGAAACAATAAGCTGTAAAGTCTTTCGTGTGAACTTTATCCTGTAGTGTAATTTATCACGTGTCTAATGAATGATGATCAATGATCATTTTTACACTACACATGCTCCAGCTGCATTTTGAGTATGCTAAATGGAAATATTTATCCACAATTGATACTGGAGACAACTGGTTCCAGCAATGACTTAATTTGTTGCATTGATATCATCATCCTTTAAAAACCGATGTGAACAATTGTGTATGTGTATTATTATTTAATTATGATATGCATACCTATACTACTCCAGCTAATATTACAAATACGTATCAGATAAACCTATGAAACTTTTTAATGACTTGTGCTAAATTAGCATATTTAAGCTTGACGCTGGGAAGTGCAGTTTTTGGACTTGTGAATGAAATTGAATTGGACGTATATACACATAATTGCGTTATCTCAAGTGATCGAGTAAAAATAAATAGTAGTGTGGCACTAATTTGATCAGAGCCAGAGAGTCAAACATTATCGATGACTTATGGCAGTTTACTGCGTACGCCGTGGTATTCGAAGCATCATCATAAGACACAAGGTTTACCGACCGGCATCAGTCAATCATCATCGTCGTCAGCCGGTGAGAATGTGAGCTGCGCTGCTTGGCTCTATTTTTTGGAGATTGGTTCTGAGTGCGACTAACTGATAAAAAAAAAAATTCTAACTGCTGGACCTGCTAATTGTGCTGGTTGAGTACATTTTTAGCTTGTACGTGCAATTACGATAAATTTGGATTGATACTTGACAATTTATCATCATCACATCAGTCTCATCAAAGGTATATCATCTCTACATAAAACTAATCCAGAATTATGGAGCATTTTTGATATGACAGGAGAACACGATATTATACACAGGTGAATGCTAAAGAAGGAATTTTATCACGTGTACGTACAACAATGTGAACGCTGATAAGTGCATGTTTGCAATATAATGTGCTTTTCAATCTTACACGTTAGGTAAAGCAATGTTGTACATGAACCTTACACAATACCAGTCACAACAGTCAGCACCTTGTCCCGTGTTTACGATTTCAAGTGTGCGTGGCAATAATAATGACATCGATATATGCAATTTTCTCTACTTGACCCTTAGGTTGCTGCGTACTCAAGAGTCACGTTCGTTGACCACTTGTCAAAATAGACAATATTAAACACTACACTGCTCTGTAAAGTTGCAATAGCTTTTATTGAGAAACAATGTCAGACACTACTTTAGCCATGTCTGATGAGCCCGTGTTATCCCCCACAAGTGCAGCAAATGCATCGTCCAACAATAGCACAACACTAACTGGCACGAAAGGGCTCAATCTTTCCTCCTCCACACCCAAAGATTATCCTGATCAATCAAATTCACCCGATTCAGTGTACAAAAATAATAACAATAATAATAACATTGAAGACTCAGTGTCACCTCCAAGTAGGGATGTCACTAACTTCTCAATCGAGAGCCATTTACTGGGAGCTGAGGACAGCAATAGCAATCATCACAGCAAGCCGATATTCAAAAGACGTGACTCGTTCAACAGTGATGAGTGCAAAATGAACATTTCTCCAAAAGAACGGGAAAGAACATTGTCCACAGTGATGGAAGAGGATCAGGAGGAGATGAACATGCAGTACTCTCCCAAGTCTGGAACATACCCGCCATCAGGAGGAGAAAGTGGCGGTGGGGGATTAAGCAAATTTTCTCAGGATGATGGAGGTGACTACTCCCAACATCACCATCTTGCAACGACCTTGCAATCTAAAAGACCAATTTTTAATGAAGGTGGAGACATGAGAGATCATCATCAGCCAAGTTTGCACCAACATTCTCATTCAGACTATGACCGAGTCAGCCACGAGGGTCATCATCTTTCCCAAAGTCGAGGGGGAATTTCGCATCATGACTTCATGGGGGAACAGGATCAGACTGAGGAAATGTCAGAAAATGAGGAAGAAATGGTTTGTGACGACTACGAGTCCGATTCCGATACAAATGAGCCCAGAATCACTGTAAGGGAGGCCTTGATGAATAGGGCGCTGGCAGCCGCTGCAGCGGCGGCAGCAGCAGCAGGGTCGTCTTCAGCAGCCTCACATTTCGCAGCAGCGGCTGGGGAGCGGTCTGGTGAACTTTACTCTTCAGAACAGGTAATTTTTTATGGCTATTTTAGCAATTAATTCTAAAATTATGCAAAAAATACATGGTTGAAAATATCAACTCGCTCCTCTATCAATACATCCCATGGCACTTCATCCAATTTCATAACATTTGTAGAAATAAGACGTAAAGCACCAACTTTATTCTTCACTCTTGTTTTACACGTCAGCTTTGTTCCTTCGTATTATCCTGCGCTGTCGTTGATCTCTAAGGATCAGCCTCAATCTCCAAAGCTGTCCAAACTGTCTTGAGATGGTGTAAAACTCGGTGACATAATGCTAGTGGTGGATGAGGATGAAGACTACTAGCATGACTTGAGCCTGAATACAGAGTTTGTGAATGCTGGTGGAAAGTTTCCTTCCAAGATATAGATGCTTTATATGATGTCATAACAGAGAATAGCGGTGCATAACAAGTTATTTAACCGCGTTTGAACAATTTCTTATATAAAAGGTCCATTGTATTAATGGAACTCCCACACCTATTTAAGTAATATAATGGTTAGACTTATTGGCTGCTCAACATTGATAGAAATAATAATCGAAAATAATTTTGACTAAATTTTACAATTTAAATGGGCGCTATATAAATTACAAGAAAATAGAAGAGCAGAATTCTAGTTCAAAAGTAGCGGTGCCCATTATTGCAGGTGAAATCCCGATTGTGTAAATGTTAACTTTTTTGGCTGCTCTGCTCTCGTTGATGGCAGGAAAGGACAAAAGGTTTTTCCTTCTTCCTATCCCCATTTTCTTTTTCACATCTCAATTCATTCCTCTCTTTATGCCTTGGCTTTTTATTTGTTGGTGCCTGACAAGGTGTGAAATTACATTTCTTTCAACTGAGAATACATCTACTTCACTTTTACAAAAGTCTTAAAAGAAAACGTTTTTCAAGATGAATGCATACATATTTACATAGAGGGTAAAAGAGACTGGCTGGCTGACTGCTGCTGCTGCTGCTGCGTCTACTACTACAGCTCCTTCAAATTCAGCAGCATTATTTTTTGTTGACTTGAGAGGAAAAGAAAAGTAGGAGATTTGTGGGATAATGGATATATCGCGGCATCGCCAGCTCTCAAAAGGCTTCATTCACATGCCAGATTGTATTCCATTGAGTGACTTTCACTGATTGTGAATGTGTCCGTGGTAGAGAAAAATTATAAAACTGCAGATCGTCTTTGACTCTTCTTCTAACTTAAATGAGCATTTTGAAGAGTTTTTCTACTTGAAACAATGTGTTTCAATAGGCAATGCAATGAACCGTATGGGGGCAATGTGAGAACCGATATGTTTCTTGACCATTACCTTTCATAAAAGCCATGTACCTCTTTAAACCTCGAATATTAATTAAATCAAAGCAAATATCAGTGGAAATTCGAGCTGCCGAATTTGCATCGGGGTATTAATTTGAGAGGCGAGATGGGGTGAAAAAGAGGAAAAACTGATAATGCCTTCTAGCAGTCCAACATGTACATATTACGTTGAGAAACACGCATCATGAAATGAAGTGATGATGATGGAGTATACAAACAAAATATAAACGGTTCTTTTGATATGATCATCGTCGTAACGTCGTTTGTCGTCGCAATGAGAAGCGATCATATCATTTTCCTGTTTATTCATTCATTCAAGTATAAACTCACCGGGCATGAATATTTGTATCGATGTATCTCTTCTTGCAACCAAAGTATGCTAAGAAAATGAACCATATAGCCTATTCTAAACTATGTATAGGGGTGTAAAAAGCTCAGTAAACTGTGTGTAGAGTGTTTTAGATCAAAGGAAGGATCGTCAACTTGAATGTGTATAGGCTATATAACGTTTTTCTGTGTTGTTGTTGTTGTTGCTAATAATCATTTTGATGATGAGGACCTCGGTGTTGGGCAGTGAAAGTCTAAAGCCGTGTTACATGGTGAGAGGTGGCTGATGTGTTGGTGAAGTAGGAAGATGTCGATGATGATGTGTTTTTACATGATGCTTATGTGCACTATTACAACGAATGATAATGTGCTGCTGCTCTTGCAACGTGTGGGTTAAATGTGTGCAAGCGTATGTATATGCCTGAAGGGGAAAGGGTAAAATTCTAATTTCCACTCTCGCACTCTATCTGTCTCTCTCTCTCTCTTTCCATCTTTAGGATTACTCATTTTGCCTTGTTTCATGTTGTGACTGACCGGCTCACTGCCTGTGATCATGTTCCATTATCTATATATTCATGTGATATTATATTTACCTTATGCCTGTTTAAAATTACTCAAGGCACATAATAATTTACTATATTGTATAGGACGATATAGCGACGGTGACTCGTCATCATCATCATCATAACCTATGCATGCATGAGTAGAAGAAATGTAACAGAGTTTACTTTCTTGCGGCAAAAGCTGCAATGAACTCGGTTCTATCATGATGATATGGGATATCACCCTTTAACTTATTTTGTTTTTGATGAATGGATGGCTGGATGAGTTTGGCTTGGTAAACTTACCAGTGTAGCTTAAAATTACAAACGAGTCTAATTATAGCTCCGCTAAAGTTAACAAGAAATCAGGAAAACATAATTAAAGTGGATGTTTTGATGGTGAAATGAGGGATAATGTTGCTAAGTTCACTATGAGAAATAAAATACATGATGTGTCTCACATCACCCCACCTGGAAGTTGCTGAGAGCTGTGTACAGCACAACCGGCTAGACATATACCATATAAACAAACAGCAAGTTGGAATATGAACTCACCGTAGTATCAAATGACTCCCAAAGAATTTGATCGTTAGTTGATTAAAATCAATTAATCATTTTATGTTAATTTTACAAAGGAAAAAAATCGGATTTTTCTCTCAAATGGAATGATTATAATTTTAATCGTTTCTCTTATTTTAATTATTCCTCTTTTCTTTTCCTTCTCCTCCTTCCTTGCTGCAGTAAGCTGGAAGCAAATAATTTTTAATGCATGCTTACAATATAATGCTTTGATGAACCTAATTTGCATAAAACGTATACTTTTTGTTGTACTTAAGTTTCAGCGAAGGAAGGGAGAAAATGCAATGTTGATGATGCCGAAATGAGTATTTCTGTGTGTGGTGGTGGCATGACGTGTGAGCCTTCAGCTTTGTAGAACTGAATGTGTGCCCCACAAAATCCCCATTTCACTGCAACATTTTTTTCTCTCTGAGAGCTTGCTGTAGTTGTTGCATAATCCCTTCTCATTGAGGAGCCGTGCTTTTCTCAGAATATCATCAACACAGCAGCCGTATTGTAAAACAGCACGCGTTCGGAAATCCATCCCCGTCACATCACCTACTGCTGAGATGCATATTATTATGCAGAATAGAAGGCTTTATGCACAAGTTGTTGGTTGACGTTTTGTAAATAGAAGGGGCACACTTCCTCTTCAAGCTTCTGATTTTTACCCCATCTATTTCATCAATATGTGCATATTACTCTATACTGTCGTATGATGCAGAAAATGAGTGAATCGCCAACACCTATATTTTCTCTCTCTCTCAAGCAATCGTACAAAAGCGGTTATTGTGAAATGTAAAAATAAAATAAACATTTTTTCTGTCAACATTTAGTACACTTTTTTTGCGTCCAATCTTTGGTTAAATAACTTTACCTCATCAAAATACTGTCATCCTTCGTTATCAAAATCAGTATAGTTCTATATTTCACTGTCCGCGTCCATCACTACTGGCTTGTTTGCTATCATCATCATCGTCATCAGCATCATAATTTCAGTCCTCTTGATAACAACTCATGCGTAGGCAGGTATCTGTAATGCAAATGACAGAGAGAAAGAGAGTGAAGGAGAGCAAGAATAATAATAATATATTTTATTCCATGGAACTAAAGAAGGAACGATGTTGAATGTCTGTTTTTCAACTAAAATACACAAAATCACAACGGATCACAATCGCACAAAATTATGTCTGTGTAGTAGGTAATATGTGCATAGATGAGGAATCTCAGGACTGGCTAGTGAAGTGATGTTGTAGTAGCAGTAAATAGGCATCATATTATACTAACAAGAGCCAAAGCCACGGTGTCATTCTTCACCACTGCACTGTAATCTTCGTCTCTATTTTCTCTCTCTCTCTCTCTCCTTCTCATATAATATGGAAATTACATATTATACATAAATACCGCGCACATCATAAAATTATGTACGTTAGCAGCAGTTAGCATTTCTTATGAAATGAAGAATGCCTCCTATTTACAGCATAACTCTCTCTCTCCGCCATATTCTGCCCTACTCAGCTAGAACAGCGTCGAGGAGATAGATGAGATGATAATGCTTGGAATTATTCCCATTTCACAGGGGAATACGAAATGGAGAAAAGGCATAGAAATATTATTATAATTATAATTACTGCGACTACCACCACCTCCACCATCGCTGCTGCTTCAGCTGCTTCTATGTTTAACTACAACTGCTGCTACTACTGCTACCACTTCTTTTTTGCTCCGTGCATGACACCTTGACATGATGCTATGTTCCCTTGTCTGATTTCACGTACCAAAACTTAACGTTCTCTCTCTCCAAAGTATATAGAGCAAGCTTTTGTTCATTTGCATTTAAAATAGGCTCGACTACTCCTGCTGCTTAAGCCATGGAAAGTCATTACTCTAATAATATAATCAAGCATGAACCATCTAATAATATATATAACATGCATTTGCTATTATAATGGGAACATTTATTTATTATGGTTAAGGAGAAGACAACTTTTCATGTTTTCCAAGATCCTTGAAATCCTGACAAAACAACTCATTTACCTGGAATATAAAATTATTAAAATTGGTGTCATGTTGGGAAGAATTAAAATAACGGGGACGATTTTTTTTTCTCGGAAAATACGCAAATGAACTTGAAGACATTAAATTATCACCCCATTTAACATGTTGTAAAAATGTTTTCATCTTTAGTTCATTGTTGAAGTCATTAGTATTGGAACTGCTAAATGCAGCCCATTTATAGATAATTATAAATATAAAAGAGCACAATAACAATCATACGCTACTACAAGCGTCAGTTTATTAAACGTGTGCGTGTGTCTATTATGTAACCTCTGCTGGTCTCTTCTCCGTTTCTATTTACTCAACTCCATCATATTAAGTTTGTTTTTTCAACCTTTTTGTTCGAAAGCAGCAGGCACGCAGATACACAAAAGCCGGCAAAGCGTGCACAAAAGAGAATCAGAGAGAGAGAGAGAGAAAGATTCAGTCAGTCATGCAGCCAAGCCAAGCAATGCGTTTCACCACCACCACCGACATCCACATACTGTACAATGCACACAGTATAATATTTACTATTTACGCCAACATTAAAAGGAATAAAAAAAGGGTTGCCTCAATGAAGTCACCCATGCCATGCGACAAAATAGATTTGTGTGCCTATATGAGAAAGTCACATGAACACGTTTTCTGTGAAAATAATAATAAAAGTATATAAAAAAAGGCGTACTTGTAGCTAACCAGACAGACTTATTTGTCCCCATCTCATATGCCACGTTATACTTAAGTTAATATAAAGAATCACACGATGATGGTCTGCTACTCAAATACAGCAACTGCTACTACATACGCATACCATGATCTCCGCCTACTCTTCCCTCTTTGTCAGAGAGAAGAGAGGAGGAATACAGAAGATATTATGAATGTGCGCTGTTCGTGTGCATTAATTATCTAAATTACAGCAGAAATAAATCACTAATTTTATGACGCTTCCTAGAAAAGCTTAGGTTAAAGTGGAGCAGAGAATTACAAAGCTGATGTCCTCCTCCTTTCTACTTTATCGTTCTTCGTCTCTCTCTATGTCCTTTTGCTTATTAAGCATGTCTCACAGCTTACATTATGATTGCATGTGTTGTTCACACTTTATATGGCGACTAGACAGGAAAGCGAGAGAGAGGAGAGTGAGAGATCAAGACAGAAACTGAAATGGTGGTGGTAACGGTAAATGAAAACTGCACAGTAGCAGTGAAAGCAAAAAAAAATACAGTGCTAAAGGGGATAAGTTTAAAGTGAGAGAGATTCAAAGAAAAAAAATGCAATCATAGACGCTTTACTAATATACAAATACCTCAGTGCTGCTGTACTTGATACAATCAAAATCTCCTCCTTCTTCACTAATTTACTTTTACTCTACTTTTTATCATAATTACTACAATATTTTTTATTATTGAGTCATTTTTGCAATGCATTATCATATTCTATTACGGTGTAAACCTGACTTACATTGATTTATGTGACCAGATGGCATTTTTAAAACTCAAATATTTACCAAATTAGCCTGACCTGGTGGAAGTCGAGAGCCTACAGCGGAACACCATTCTTCCTACGTGGTAGTAGCACGTAAATATTACATGTACCTACACGCACATAGAAAAAAAACACACTAAAAGTAAATGAGTGTGGTTTGTTTGTTTGTTAAGTTGTAATGGAAGAGGCAAAAAATGATGCATTGTTTCATTCCATTTGAAATTGAAGAACAATTTGCATTTTTCATTTAGTTAGTATTTGCCTTGCAATTATAATATGTGCACGTAATAAATAATACTAACTGTGTGAGTGAGTAGTGTGTGTGGCAGCAACAGTGAGAAATGCATTGTGAGTTTGTTTTAGTTGGAAATGTTTTTTATTTATTACTACTTCGGCGTAGCTTGTAACTATTTAATTTTTAAAAAGAAAAAGTAATCCATCAAGTTTAGTTCAGCAGCTCAGAGTTCATAATAATCATAATGAATATATTTATTATAGCAAACGAATGTTATCATGATAAGTTCCTTCTTATGATTATTGCCACAGCAGAGCCATGTAAAAGCATCTTGAAAGATATGCATATTTCATGTAATATTTCTCCACAGCAGAGAGGTGAGATTGGGGGTGGTAGTGGCATCATAAAACATAGGTTGCCAGCTCATAATCAGAATTGCCCAGTGGCTTCATAATTATCTCATACTAATTAAAGCCAGTCGTGCAACTTAAAATGGTTAATGATAAGTGAGTCCGCTGCGGAGTCTTCTCTCACAAAAGTTCATAACATCATCAACAGCAAGAACAACTGCTTTATTCATACTCTGATATACCATATTACATATATTAGAGTTTTCAAACAGTTGTTGTTGTTTCATGGCTTTATAATGATATGTGAATCTGGAATGGATGTAGATAGCAGTAGGTCGCCATAATATTGTATTACGTTATACGTTATCAACTTAATAAATTAAATGAAGGCTCGCCTCGCCTGTAGCGAAGTAGCTTCCGCCAGAAATCTCTGTTTGCTGGCTGCTGACTTACTGCCATTATTGCTACCGCGGTTCCGTCCAAAACCGACAAAAACTATGTTCCGTGCTTTTCTAAATGTAGAAGGTGACGTAGCGTGATACATACGGAATAAATTTATTCTAAATGAAGGTGAAAAATATTTTCCTTGAAAATTCATACGTAAATATATTATTTTTGTGCGATATACACAGTATGTAATTAACTGTTCTTTAATTACGGCAACTTTTTAAATTCATCAGAAATTAATGCTCAAGTTAGTCATATATTTCTTCTTAAGTAATTTTGACCTTTCGTCGTAGTCATTACATCGAATGAAATGCATAAAAAATGTGTCGCTGTTTTTCAGCGAAGCCAGGTGTTCTTTCCAAAGTTTCTATACGCAATTACGTGAAATACCGTTAATATTATAATGAATGACATTATTCACATTATAATAAATGATAATGAATATGACTAATGGCATTTTATGCATAACTCCACTCCGTGGCATTGTCATTATTATCATACCTGTCAACTCAAACCTGCCAATAATTTTCATGCCAAACTAAAGAAGCTCAGTTTTCAAACTCAACCACGGAAATTGTATGCATAAAAACTCGGGACAAGGCTTCTTATTATAGGCAAATATTTATGAATGTCTGCGGGAATCAGCAGCTGAAGTTTCGATGGACGAGTACCAGCTAGCTCCTCCGTTAAAAATACATCAAACTGAAGAACACATAATATTATTGCTATATCTGTACATTGTATCGCTCGTAAAACGAGGACTTCTTCGGAGTATGTATTTATATAATGGGCAAAAGAACAATGTCTTCAACCCATTAAAACATTTGTAATCTATGCGGCATGATCTCTCCAAACACAAAAGACTTTGCTGATAAGTAGTAGATATATTTTGTATGTATTGTATAATATTATTATTATGTTGCACTGCACCATGAGCCTTTTACATTTCACTAAAAACACTACTACTTGTCAGTTATCTTATTTCAGAGGTAATTATAATAACTGAAAACAGAGATTCCTACAAAGGATTTAATGGGCTCTATTGCACAAGAGGGAAATGAAGGTGCTTATCATGATCATTCTGGCCAGGTTCCAATCATTCTTTATTCATTCTTTCTCTCTGTCTGTTCACAAACATATTTTTTTCATTGGTAGTGGTGGTGGTGGATCTTTATGCACTTAGTGATGAGCATCATGATGATCATAATGACGACGATACTACTTAAAAAGCAGTATCATGAATCAACAGAAAAAAATTTATTATAATACCACATTTCCAACTTTAGATATCCTCCATCATCGCTCATCCATCCGTCGTATATCTCATCCTGTATGCCATTTTACATTCCATAAAAATAACAATATTATAAAAAAAAGTTACCAGAAATAAACATTATTATGTGTGTACATTGAAAAGTAAACGGAAAGGAAAAAAGAGGTAAGACGGAAAGAAGACAAGTGTATTGGCCATGAAAACCAGCTAATAATAATAATGCGTGAGTCTGCTCCTGAAAAGAGAAAATGAGTAAGACTTTCGAGGAGTAAAAAGTACAGCAATATTGACTTGGCTTCCATAATAATGTGTGCTCACATAAAGCACTTAGCCAAAAGCCTCTCCATATACCTACTATACTACACTATAATACCACAACTAGCAACCTTTTCCAACAAGATTTTTTAACGATATAAAAAAGGTCCTTTTTATATCCCATAAAACTTACATCGGGACAATCAACATGAAACAGACAAGCACTCTTATAGGGTCATAAATGCGGGCGAGTAAATGAATAATTCTAATGAAAGAAAACAATTTTAATAACGTTGTTCTTTCTTTCGTATTCTCGTAATCTGGAAGTATGACTCTTCTCCCTCTCTCTTTCTACACTGAGCTGAGCAGCAACTGCAACAAACGCTGACTCTTTTACCTACACCCATAATAATAAACTATAAACAATTTATATCTGTCTGCCAGCCTGCGTGTGTGTACTTATGTGCAATGTGTAATATGTGCATATTTATCGGAAACGGGCATCTACATCTTTTGCTCAACGTGTGTCTTTATAACTTTTATATTATGCTCACCTATCATCTCTCTGCCTTGCATTAAAACAAGATGGCAATAATAATGAGTGATATAAATTGTGAGCACTTAAAATTTTAACAGTATAATATGCATAATGGCAATAATAATAATATCATGAGGGAGATTATTATACAGAATGGATTATCATTTTATATCATTGCCATTACCATCTTCACCAGGAAAAATCTGCACTGTGGTATTAAAAGAGATATGAGAGAAGCATAACAAAACCATTGTGTAACTTTTGGACGTTAATGTATAGCCGTAATGAATTAAGAAGACAGAGGTATGGAGTGATGAGAGAAGAGCCAGGAGAAAATCATTCCATTTTACACACCTATTATGCATATTATTTTTATGTACCTACAATTTATTATAGCTTATATAGCTCTATACATATTATACTTTTGATTAAGCTACGCCAAAGGGGAGAAGCGGAGAAATGGTGATGTTTTCAGACTGAGAAAGTTTAATATTTTTCGGGCCAACAGAAAAGACTAATAATAATCATAATGATAATGATGGCAATACCTTGTGCATTTCATTTCGGAAACAAAGACCAAGCACGAATGGCTTGTTGATGAGTCAAGTGAAATGTCGACCAACCACGGGAAAACTTTATACCTATGCAAGTGAGAAATGCATCATAGAAGCGCTAAAAAGGGAAGAAGGATCTTTTCTTATTTCCTCTTTGTTTTTATGAATACGCTCAGCTATAGCTTTGTGAACTGAGTAATAAGATTCTTATGGAGGTAGAGCTAGCTATTAAAGAGTAAAACCACATTAATAATATTACCCTTGATGAGCAGTGGAACATGGCGATATCACAATAATAATACAGGGAAGGTGATATCATCAGACAACAAAATTTATATGCATTTTATACAAGCAGTATGAAACTCTATTAGCGAAAGAGTGATGGTTGATGGCTGTCCACCACCATCACCAGTAATAATAATAATGTTTCAAGCGAGCAATAATGGCAAAAGTAATAATGTTTCAAGTCCTTTTTAAAGAGTTTGCAAAGAGTATATATAAGTGTCTACCCAACTACATATATCTCTATGTCCCCATATAATAGATTGTAGCAACTAGTAGTAAAAGGTAGTAAAAATAAAAAGTTGAATGGATCGAATAGCACTATGTTGATTCATTAACTTTTTTTTAGGAAACGCAGAGAAGAAATGGCTTTGGCTAGGTAAGTTAAGTGTCTGTAGTATGCCTGCCTGCTTGCCGCATACCTGCCCAGCCAGGTATTAACTTGACATAAAAATTGAACAAAAGTACTTATTACTAGTTCTAGGAAAGCAAGCGTATATTATGCAATGTATAGAGACTTCCATCTCTCCAACTTCTCGTATTATTATGAGTGTCTCTTTCTCATATCATGATTTTCATCCTTGATGCATAATGCCTCATCATAAATGCCTCGCCTATCATCTAATTACCTACTAAAAGCAGTACTCTCGGGCGCTGTAAATGAGTCGTCGACAGTCGGGGTCTTCAGCATCATCATAATAATGCATTATACAGCTGCTTCTCCTCCTCTGGTTGATGCTCCATTACATCATTCATTGCCATTGATCTTTTCTTCATTATCGTCAGCAACTTTTACCTTTGTTCTTCCTCCTTGATGTCCGTTTTGTGTGTGTGAAAATAATCGTGTAGTAGTGCTGTCATTATTATTGCTGTTGCTGCTCTTCTCCTAGAAGAATTACTTTTGGTATTAATATATGATGTACATTTGATTCGATTTAAGTAACCTCTATAAAAACAGTGAACTAAAAAAATAATCAGTTTGCTTGTCTTCGAATACCTGTATTTGCATTTGCCGAGATCCATTTCATTTAAATAATGCATGTTTATATTATTATTCATGTTATTTTTAATAAATGCTCATTTCAAGAAAATAAATGGCATGTTTTTATATGTTGCTGCATGCATGACAGGACTAAAAGTAGACATAATAAAAACTTTATTTCGATTATAATTATCTAGTTTTTATTGTTAGTGGAATGGATTGAATTGGAACTGACATGGACCTCTCTTTCTCTTATGAAACTGTCCATTCGCCGGTCCTTCATTAAAATGTTCATCGTTTTTACGGACAATAATAAATACAACATTACCATTTACTATGCTATTAAATAAGTTGTTCTCCGAATATCATTTTAATTTCTGAGTACAACTTATTGCTACATTATATTTTGCGGTGTGACGTATGCAGTATAAAGGATGGTTGGTAATGTTTTTTTAAACTATTCATGGATTTCTCTTTATTCCGATTCCGATGGTCAACTTCTTTTTTATTACATATTATGAAAATAAAATGCTCTGATTTTTGTTTTTCACCAATCCGAAAGTCACTCACACGCTATATAGTAATATATGTATACCTTTAAAAAATCAGGTATTTTGGAATAACGAAAGACGAGAAAAACGAACAAGTCGTAAGTTGTTGCCCTATTATAATTACCAACATCTGCGAATCGATAATAATAATAAGTATCATCGATCGATAGTACTACTACTACTGGCAATAACACCGATATACATACATAATGCATAATGATGATAATGCAACATTACAGCAAAATGGGAGGAAGAGGGATAAGAAGAGCGAGAAACAAGTAAAAAAGAATTGTTATAGCTTTGATCTGTGTGGTACACAACAATCAAACAAATAGCTATAAAGCTGCTCCACTGGTAATCGCGATAAAGGCGATATTATAATTATTATTGTATTATTCTTATTCTTATGATGATTATTATTATTTTTCGATACACTTTGAGCATACTAAATAAGTAGTCTCCCTAGTGTGCTGTGCATACAGTAGCAGCTACCTTCTTTAAGCTTAAGTATAGGGTAGTTTTTTAACCTCTAAACTCATTTACTCGCTGTGCTTTCAAAATAATGTATTTCAACATGCAATCCAATGAAGCGAATAAAATCTTGGCTGAGATCCCTTCTTATTAGCATTTTACCATCATCATATCATCATCACCAGTTGCGTTTTTAGGTAACACAACTAATCAAAATATGTAATTAAATTTATGATAATTACTTTTTATATATCCCAATGGAAATAAAGCGAATGGGCTACCTGAGCAAGAAAAGACATTGAAAAAGCCGAACTTAAAGGGAGAGAGAGATATGCCGAGGCTCAAAGAAAGAAGGAGGAGGAGGATGGCTCTGCTTCAGCTTTTAGGATACAATTTTGATTATGACTTGGTTTTCGCCTTTTCTTTTAGTTTGAGGTGGCGATGGCTTCATGGATGATATTATGATGATTATAATTATGACAGCTAGCTACTTGCCATTATATAGGAATCTAGATGATACGTACGTAATACAGTGTGTAGTACATATTTATATATACCTATAAGAATGCTAAAAACTTCAAAACAAGTTGACCTGCAAAGCTTTTTATTGCTTTATATACAACTTTACTTGCTTGCCTATGCCATTCTGCATTCCAATTTGGTGAATAAATTGGAGCTTGTGTGTGTGAAGCTGTATATAATGAAATTCATGAGGATGATGAGATGCATGACATGGTAGTCTTAACTTCTCATTTATTTTTTTGTAGATGTCTGTACGTACGCATCGGTAATAATAAGGTGGCATTTTATGCCTCTTAATGAAAACCTGTAAAAATATATCAAGAAGCAATGGCAAAAACGGCGAAAAGTCAGCAAGAGAAGTGCATGAAGAACAACAAGTGATATTTTATTATTCTTCTTGTGAAGAGAGAAAAAAATTCTTTCTCTGTGTGCCCTTGTCAGTGCACAGGTGTAACTTGGGTGAGACCATTGAATAATAATGAAACGAATTTTAAAAGATGAATGTCTTTTTGAATGTTATTATTGATTGTAAGTACATGCCTGCATGCATAAGTTTCATATGGTCGCATTTTGTGGTAACAGTTTTCAATATTACTACTTATAATCATCATTTTCCCTTTTCGGTGTATACACTCCATGAAAAAATGATAATAAGCAGCTAGTTGCAAAGTTAGCAGTGGCAGCAGTACCGAAAGAGGAGCAAAAAACCTCACGCAAGCAGAAACAAGTTAAAAGTTAATTTCTACTGATGAAATGGGCCATCGATCTTAATCTGATTCTTGTACGTAATGTTTAATGATGCAATATCAATACAAATAAACTGTCTCATTCACTTCATCTGTGAAGGATGAAGAAAATAAAATACAAAGAAGGCTAACAAAAAGAGAGAATGTGAGGGTGAAGAAGAAAACAATTTGCTTTCTGTTTGATCTACCATTTGCCGATATTGGTATGTACAACATATTATATTGCATATTAAACCAAGCATGAATAATCTCGTCATTATTATTATTATCATAGGCCGGCTGGTGAGTGGTAGTGATGAGCCCATTATATAGTGCAAAGGGATCGTAAAAAATGCTCACGAATATAAAGATTACATTGGCATTTTGGCATCTTACTCCGATTTTTATAATGCATCTTAGCATTGCTGAGATGATAATTAGGGTGCAGCACTGGGACCATTTCTTTCGATGATCATCAGAAAAGAAATGGACTGGTCTCCTTTTCTTTATTTTTACAAGAAACATATTCGGAAAATAAACTGATTAAATTGATGTAGTAAGCATAATGTGCCATTCAATTCAAGCCAGACTCACAGTTCAGTCTCTCCCTTAAAGAAATTATCATATACTTACTCAACTCACATATACATGGATACTACCGACTCTTCACGATACAATTATTATTGCATTGCTTTATTGGGAATGATGATGTTGATCGGTCTAAATAATCCAATAAGATTACGGGGAAAGGTAATAATGTGGTGAATGTTGTTATTACAAGGAGGAACCTCATCATATCCCATCACTTCTTCTTTTAACAAATCTACATTTTCTTTTCGAACAAAACTGACTTCATAGCCATTCTAGAATGAGGAGAACATAATAGTATGATACGATGTACTGGATATATTCATGATATTCAAGTATTCCGATTAAGCACCTTAATAAGTTCGCTATAATGATGAGCAGAGGATTTGGAACAGGTCCATCTAACAAACAGAAGAAAAAAAATCTTCGATTATTTCTCATGTTGTTGGTTATATTCAAGTAACAGTTTTTAACGTCATGCTCGTCCAACTGAATTATGCTTTATAGGTCTTTCGTGTCTCTCCATGATTTACAATTTACCATTATATTTTATTTATACTGATGCAGCTCGTTTATGTGTACAATGTAGGCACTTGGAATATGACAATGTTCATAATACTTAATTCCCCACATTATCTGCATGAATTCAGCATAAAATATATTATTCACCCGAAATCGACTTTGGATGACCGGCAATCCATATGATTATCATAATCACAATAGGTATATACGGTAAAGATATATTACATATATTATACTTTTCAATATACGACAACTGACAATGCATGGATGAATTTTCATTGCCAAGTCCAAAATCCAATCCAATTTCAAACACCATTTATTTCCATTTCTGACGTTGATAGATAAAAGGCAGAGAAAAATGGGCATCTATCCCTAGCATATCATTATAATATTACAATTTGGGTACTTACATCAAAACAACAATACATCCGCAGTCATTTTATGTTCGATCACGTAGTACACCTTTATATGCGTTGTGCCTAAGCTTACACGTGAACGAATGATAAAAATAATATGGTTGCCCAGCTTTGTTCCGCTAGTAAAAGCTGGTAATTCTGGTAATTTTCTTTATTTCATCATCATAAAAACGTTATCATCATGGGTGCTCACGCATATAACAAGGACATAGTTATCATTATGCCTCATGTCAAGTTCAATGTCTCTCGCAATGATATGAAATTTAATAAAAGATTTGCATTAAAGTCAGGGAAAATTATAATAATACAAACATATATTTTTAGAATTCCAACGGAAATTAGATGATATTTTGATTTACTTAAAATGAGGAAATGTTTTGTACGTGCTGTGAGACATACAGAGATAATGATTTCGTATTTTTGTGGGATGGGAATGGGAACCAGTCGACTCATGTCAGGGTATCCAAGTTTACTTCACAGCTTTTTTGTTCTGGACAATTCTCGTTCTCACCCACCACCACGTTGTTGTAGGCACAATACAATATTCGAGCAATAAGTCAATACCAATGAGTATGACGGTAGTAATGAGTAAAAAGCAAAACCAAACAAGATCGTATGATCCTAGAACATTGATACTGGTTGAACCTACGCAATTTTCCTCTGGCTTCAATGTCTAATTAACATAAAACCAATAACAGTAACTTATATCAAACCGTCCGGTTTTTAGCGCTCATTAAAATCCGTTGTTATCCACTTTGGTTATAATCGATCTCCTCTTCTTAACCCTTTTCTCTCTTTTCTTGGCATGATTGTACTATTATTGGCATTCAGTCAGGCAAAAGAAGAAAAGATGCTTAAGCAGTAATGATAATGATGCCTGCATTAATAATCCACTATAGATTTTAGTTATGTTTTATTAGTCAATAAATGATGGTAAGAGCGCCAACAAAGCCAAATGTGATCATGTTGCTGTAAAGTGCAACAAAATAAATCCATACCACACGCAGACAAACCAGAATCATAAAAAACGATACGCTCCCGTGGTACTATATCCGGATGTATCCGTTTGATTGGTTCTATAATATACTTTATAGCTATTATTATTAATAAAGCTTGAAGCTACCTATTATTTACTTACTCTTATAAAGTAAAATTCATGATATTACTAACTAGAAGGGTAACCGACCCATGGAAGCAACTATCGGATACTATTGAAAACGATAAGCCGACAAACTAAATGATGATATTGATTTTGTTCGACGACGATAAAGTGGTGTTTGCGACGATGTGATAAGAAAAAGATGCGATTGCCGCCAGAGGGAGCGTCGTACGCAAAAACCGATTATAGGATAATGAGTTACTCGGCGAGACCGTTCGAATGATGTATCACATGCCCTGTGTTGTCATTCAAAAAAGTTGATAACCCTTGACCCCCGGGGGGAAGGAGTTGACAAATTTGGCTAAAAATCAATCTCAGACCACCTCAATGATCATGAAATACGATTTGTGATAATCTCGATTTTTTTCGACGACGATAAGTTGTGTTTGCGACGATAAGGGAGAAAAAATGTGCGATTGCCGCCAGAGGGAGCATCGTACGCAAAAACTGATTATGGGAAAGTAATTTACTCGGCGAGACCGTTCCAATGATGTATCACATGCCATATGTTGCTATGTGAAAAAGTTGATGACCCCTGACCCCGGGGGGAAGGAGTTGACCGATTTGGCAGAAAATCAATCCCAGACCAGCTTATGACCTATGGTACCTGCATACCAAATTTGGTGTCAATCGGTCCTGTAGTTTTTGAGTTATCGTGCGGACAGACAGACACACAGACACACACACAGACGGGCAGGTGATCGCATTAACTATCGTAATATACGTTTCCAACGTATCCGATAGTTAATAATTACAAGCTTATTTATACAGGTAATATACGTCATTCCATCTTTAAAGTACACCTTCAAGCCCATTATCTCTCGCTCATCTCTCTTTGCTCTATCGTGAGGTCTTTTTAAGGGATAAATGGTAAACGTGGCCGATAACGAGGCTAAAATATGCATAAATGCCAACTAAATACCACAAAACAATCATCATCTTCATCACAATAATAACTAGTGCGCACTACTTACCGCGTAAACTTTTTACGTTTTCAAAACAATTTTATAAATTTATGACGTTGTTCTTGTTGGCGTATATAGACAAGCACTTGCTGTTTGTTATTCCCATTGATTGGTATACATAGAATCAATCTTTCTTCATAAATGCTAAACTAAAAGAGAGAAAAAAAAATAAGTAAGAAGAGGAGAGCAGCAATTATTGTAATTAATGCAGGATTATACCCACGTTGAAGAGATTTGTTGGGCGAGAGAGAGAGAAAATGACTGATGCTCCTACTCAACAATTACATCAATTATCATTAAACGAGTCTTAAAGGATTGTGTAAGAAGAACAACTTGATGCATACACTTACTACTTATGTGTACACAGCATAGAAGGTATTTTTTTTAAATAATTGGCCGTATTTATGTATTTCTCTAACGCATCATTATAATTATTATTATTCTGTACGAAGGGGGTAAATATATGTGAATTTTGTGGCGAGTCTCAGTTTTCCACATAAGACAGTCTCTATCTAATTTTAATTCAAGTTGTATGGTTTTATAAATGAAAAAAATGTGTTAGTATTTATAATATAATTATTTTTAAAACGATCGCCATTATTTTGCCATTCTCACTTCTTCATCCTCGTTTGCAGTAACGTATCACATAATAATTATTTATTTATTCTTATTCACCATTTCCCATTTAGTTATTGTTTCACAAGAAAATTTGCTAAAACTATTACGAATCCTCCTTCTTCTCGCGGCTTATTAAATGCTAATAATAATGAGGGATCTACTAATAACACAGTTTGTGCTGCATTCGTTTCCTGTGTGTCTGCTCCTCTGTGTAAACTTTTTTCTTCAAACGTAAAAATAGATAACACAAAATAAAAATAAATTAGACGTGTGTGGCGCATTTCAGAGAAAAATGATATATTTCGAGTTTTAGCAAATACACAGACATAATTTTCGTTTGATTATAAATTATTTTTTTCTCTCTCTCATTTTATCCCTTTTGTTGTTACGCTGCAATAATAATGATAACACTAATACCAAAGAAGAACCAATGCCGGCGATTCGATGATATACTTAGAAATATCATATTTTGTTTGTCTTCATCTCTCTGTTATATCTCCGACTAGAATACCTATCTATTACGTGTAAAGTTCAGAGTAAATACGTCTTATTTTTCATTCATACTATCTATGCGTCTCCTCCCACTTTGTCTTTTATTTCTTTTCTTATTCTTCATGGCTTTGGCACTCTTTGCGTCTTCCCTTTCATTGTAAGCAACAAACAAAATGGCAAAAATAGTTGAAATTGAAGTTTATATGGGACATGCAGCATATGTGTGTGTGTGTTGTGGGTATACTTATCTTAGTACAAGTAGTGTGCAGAGTATATGTAGATAATAATAATATTCTCTTTTTTTACGATTTCTTTGCTTATTAAAGTCGTATTCCTGTATTCACATGGATTTTTATCTCAGTAATAATTAATGGTATTTCAGATGATGATGACTGGTTATGGCTAGAGATCCAGCAAAGAAGCCCTTAATTACACGCTAATTTCATCCATCAATTTCCCGGTATTACCGTCTCACTTTGCTGTTGTGTTGGGAAAAATTAATTTAAATCGCATTTTAATATCTCATTAATTATTATTGTTGCACCTTATTCTTCTTTTTTCCGTGCTACTGAACAATGTATACATATAACAAGCTAATTTTCTATCGAAATAATCCAATATCAGAATCAACATTACAGGAAGTACTGCAAAAAATATATAATAACATGCATGCTGTATAAGTAAACAAGTTACTTTCAGTTATATAGGTACTCATGAAAGAAAACCGTCTCTAGTCTCTAGAATGTGTACAAAGTTCTTTTTTCAAAGCTGAGTAGCTATACACGACTGGGAAATAAATATACTGACAAAGTGAATTGTTATTAAATATCCACTAGTTTAAATGTTATGAGGTGCGAGGGAAGGTTGGCTGCTCAATTTTTTTCTGCACAAAGTAGATTTGTACTGGTGGTAGTTGTGGAGGATCGTCATCGTCGTTGAAGCAGCAAAAGGAGGAGAATTGCTGCCTCCTTCGTAATGTATGTGGAGTTTTTTTTCTTCTTTGCCTGATGGTCTATACGCTCCAACTGGTTTAAGTCACCATTGAAAATTATATGGAGCCCAATGCAATATTATTATCATCATTAATTGTGCAGTAGTTAAATAGCAAATTATAGCTGAAGGTGAAATGATGTATTATGTGATAAACAGTTGCAGTGCCAATCTCTCCAATCTCTTTTTCATATTTATTACAAAGTCTTTCGTAAAGCTGCATTAATATAAAATATGATAAAAATGATTAGGCATTTGATAAATTATATGCTATATATTTTTCAGTTTGTATCCGGGATTTTTAAGATACTCATAAAATGAAGCCAATAACAAAACGTGCATATCTACAATTCTTCAAAAGAGTTTGGCAAGATAAGTATGCTTTGGGAAGTGTGTAGGTATTGAGATATGTCAAGATTATGAGTGTGCATGCATAAACCACAGGAAGGCTACCGATTCTAATAAATCTTTTCTTTCTCATTTTACATGGAACATGAACAATCCGAGTCAAAAATAGTCGGCCAAAGGTATATAATCCGAATGCGAAGCTCTATAATATTATGGCGACTCCTGTCCATGGAATTTTAAGGAAATGTAAATGACCAGTTTTTAAGATCAAATGACTGCTCTAATATGAATATTTATGCTACTTTCCAAGCTAGTTTTTTTTATCGTTTTAACTAATTCACATATTTTTGTGTCTATAGACAGCATAAGGACAAAAGTAAAGAGTTAGTGGGCAGCATTTGTATCATTTGTATAAATAGCAAGTAAATTACTATCTATAATTTGACATTGTTTGAGATGGGAACACAGATATATTATGACTATGACCAGTTTAATATGACATTACACATAATTATCTCAGGACAAGGTTATGAAATTATCTGGCGATATAACAGATAATATTGACTATGAACTTATTGTCATTTTTCAGAAGAACATAACATTTCTTCCGTTATCTGCCTATTTATGTATATGAAATGTCATCTGACATTTTGCCATAATATTATAGTCTAACAGTCAAACTCCCATTTCTATTAGATAGGACAGTGCTGTCATTAGCAAAAAACTGCATGATTATCTCGAAAACATTGTTAAGCAGTAGGTATCTAAACTGAGCTTTTCGAATTTTATGCGCTATTATTTACCAAAATGTTGTATTATTACTCTCGTAGAAAAATAAATAAACTAGTGCTTATGAAAATAAGTATAAATTACAAAAAGTACAAATTTAGATTAAATTTGTCTGCTCTATAAATATTCTCGATGAAAAACAACCTCATCATATTATCATAGAGCAGAACTTCTTTTACTCTAACATACGTATAAGCTGTTCTACATTTTATCATAAAACAAAATCATTTCATCCGCTCACAAAAATTGTATCTAGCTTGACAAGCGTCGTCATTACGTAATCAGTTCTTGTTCCAGCAGGGTATTATTATCATAATTGCGCACACACATAATGTAAAATCTACAATTCTAGCTTCAGAATGTAAATGTGACTATATGCACTAAACAAAAGCAGTTTAAACCTACTTACATAACATTATTATGATGATGATATGATGGCGATCAGTTCAAGTGATGAATGATGATGGGGCAATAGAAAAGATGAGTCGTCCCTGAATTTTGTTCGATTGATGATGCTTTTGCTTACCCACATAACTTTACTAGTATGGGCTGCAACAATACAAGTCTTTCTACAAGTCTTTGCTTTGGTTGTCTTACTACTATACTGCAGTGAGTCTACGTCTGTCTACCTACCTGAATAAAAGGGCGTGTAAAATAATTATCATTCTCATTACTTATGAATTATTCCAAGAATTTTTTCCCTTGTAGAGCAGGATCAGTTCATGATAATGTGTTTTTGTTGTGGTCCCAATTTAAATTATTTCGCGAGTCGTGAAAAATGCCAAAACGATGAATCTCTTTGATTTTATTTCTGATCTCATTTTAAGAATATACCTTCCCGCATATTTCTCCTTGTCGAACCCTTTTTTTCGTATGAGCTTCCACAAAAGTAACCTGTTGAAAATTGAAATCAAACTTTCAGAGAAATATTTACAGTGGCAGAAAGAGCTTTCCATGAAGTGCCGCTAATATTATATGTATGCTGTTAAACAACTTTTCATGCTCATTTACGAATTCTCTGTTGCTCATGAAGAATTCATGGAATACTTTTCCTTGTTCCCTGCCCTACTGCTTATCATATTCATTCATCAAACAGCATACCATTTCTATGCTATGCTGGTGATAATATCATTTTATTTTTAATAATGATAATAATGAAATTATTTTATCTCTTCCTTTTCCAAACGTGATACTATATAATTATAATGTATCTAGAAATTGGTTCTCTTCCGAACTTCAAACTATCCATCCATAGATATATAATGTACCTTCACTCAAACAAAGACACAGGTTAAAAAGTTATTAACTTTACAATCCATGAAAATTGTTCATTAGAAGTATGTATTAAGATGTACATCAAAATATTTTATTCCGTTAGTGGTTTTGTTTGATTCGGTTTCACCTTATTATAATGTTTCTAGCTCTGTGTGTTGTTCGCAGAGCTCAAGTTTTTTGTTGGGCTTTTTGAACTTCCACACGCACAAGAGCGACGGATCGGATCAGCTTGCTTGTATAGAGAGATGTTTGATAGGAGGTAGAACATATCACAATAATCGCGTAGGAAAGTAGAGAAGCAAACTTTGAAGTGCAAAAGCTTTATAGTAGTAGCATTTTGGAATGTGAACAAAGGCTAGAATAAATTGCTTTACACACTAGCTCATAGAAGTTGAGGATGAATGAGAGTTCTTTCCTTGTTCCTTTTTCGGGAAAGCAGAAACCGATATACCTAATATTATATTGTTTTGTTCAAAGCTGTATGCTTAATGAAGAAATGAAACATGCCACTCTATCCATCTATGAAATTTGTAAAAAAGGGCTTTGTGTGTGTGAAACGATTATGAAAATATACTGCTGATTATGCATGCCAACTTTAAGCTTTTCTCCTTTGAGTAGGTATATACATATATGCTGCAAAAACAAGTCATGTCTGAATAGATACAGAGATAATACGTATACTTGTGTATGTGGAAAATTGCATTCATTCTCCCTTGCATACATTCCTTCTCTCTTTTTCGCTCTCTCACTGTCAAAATTCCATACACTGCAGTCTTCACCTATCGTCGTGCTGCAATTTATATGCTGGGATGTAGATCATTCATGAAATGTAGACAGTTTTGTTTTCAACGTGCATATAATTCTTCTCTGCAGTACTACGAGTATATATGCTTCGAATACCGGTATGCGTGATAGGTCTATATGAGGATGTAACACATTGAAAGCATTTTGACAGCCGAGCCATGCTTATATAGTCAGTTTCAGTCCGTTTGGCTTGTTCTTCTTTTTCATAACATGCCATGTGCATCTGCCAAGAAAAAGGAGCTAGGGAAAGCAAAGCCCATCAAACTAATCCCAAAGTTGATGCTAAAACGTTCCACTACTACGTAGTAGTTGTGAAACAGCCAGCAAGCAAATGAATGAACAATGATAATCATTCTCATTATTATAATGACATGCTTTTCGGGACTTGGTTTTGGAAGGAGGGTGACGTGACTGGAAACTTGGGTGAATATCTCTTGCTTCTCTTTCTCTCCCGGTCTCTCTGTCACCGCAGCGTACATAAATACGCACACCAACCAAAAACTGTCTCACCATTACTTCTACTAGAGCTCCACTTCTCCATCTCATTTTCCTATGCAAAAGAGCCTCCACATGACTACTTTTACGGAAACCGTCTCGAGAAATAAGTGAAGTGCAGAGGCATGTATTAATTTGAGGAAATAATAGTGGTGTACTAGGGCAAAAGAGGAGACTAGAGAGAGAGAGAACACCACTGTGTGTGTTTACTGATATTCTAGATATCTTCTCGTCCTATTATGCATGTTCTAATCGGAGAATTAAGTAGTTTAACTAAAAAGGTTTAACATTCTCCCATCTTCATGGAAAGCATAATATCACCAAAATACTGTAGTAGTAGTGTCGTGTTGTCGTCATCTATCTCTTTGATCATATCATATCACATGGCTGGCTAAATGTAAAGGCTTATATACTATAAGGCACACAAGACATGCTTGTTTACGGTGTACTCCCAGATCTCGACCGGGGCAACGCTCGATACTCTCTAATCTCATCCATTGTTCGTATAAAACAATAGAATTTAAAAATTTAAATATTTTAGTTCGAAGGGTTCCATCATAAATTTAGAAAAGTCTCAATTGCCGACCAAAATGGGATTCCAGTGTTGCCACTTTCCCTGATTTTGATTTATGTGACTCTGTGCTATTGCTTAGCTTTAATCAACTGTGTCTTATAAAAACAATAATTTCTATACATAATCTGTTTTATTTTATATTTAAAACGTTTCAGTATTGTACAAAGAAAATTGTTTTTAACATTTTCCACTTCTAAAACCATTACAAACCATTACATTACAAGATTTGTAGTTTAGTTATTTTTAAGTTATTGCATCCTAAAATTAATATAATTAACAGTGTTTACACTGACGCCAGAACTATTCAATCTAACTTTAGGGCAATTCCCACAGAATCCGAAGGACTTAAAATTGGTGCATTGCCAGTTGCATAATTTTCCTTTGCAACTGAAATCACGTCATTTATAGTTCTGTATCTTATTTGATTTTCTCAACGGACTCTCGGATATCAAATCAAATCTAGTTGCATCTAAATTAACGTGTATTCCTTGTAATAAGAAATTTGAGTCAAAGAAATTTAAAATCTTGATACAAATGTCTTGATGATCAATAGGGAAAATACTATATACTAAAATACATAGTTTCATCTGCACACTTACTTCTGGAACTCATTCATTTATCATTCAAACATATCTTTTGAAATTATTTTGCCTGCAATATATGTTTTGGTCGAGCGTTGAGACAGGACGGGCATGTCCACACAATCATTTATAACACTTAATGTGTATAGGATTTGTAAACCGAAGTTATTTAACATAATAAAATTCTTGTATTTTTTATGACTAACATTTCATAAAATACTTTCCCAAATTTTTAACTATGCATTTGAAAGTTTTGAGTTAATAAAACTACGTATTTAAAACATTTTTATAGATTTAATACTCAATCATTTCGGTAAATATTTTCCAGAAGTATATCACAAGTCGATATTATCTTAAAATATATGATAATCATCGTCTAGACTTAAGTGAACACAAAATATGGTTTACTTACAAACATTTTTATATGAAAATATAAAATAAAATTAGTTCGCAATTAGAAGCTGTGTTTTAATTAAATGATTAAAATATTATGTTATGGGGTGTGTGATTATGTAAACGAAATAATTCCTTTGTGACTTTAACATGCATTTGGCTATGCCCAAGTGGATATATTGTAATTTAGTATTTCCTATTTTGATAAATACTCCAAATATAATTGTATTAAAGTATCGAAGAGAACCAAAACTTGTTGTATGGCAGTCCTTAGGGCAGAACTGATCATGAAACACGAAAGATGACATGAGGAAGGCAAACAAGGTTTTCATACAAAAGGGTCGGACTGACAAAAACAATTTCCTAATAGACAACACAATTTACAGGTTTTCTGACGTAAGCGTGATCAAACTACACAAAAAAGGCGTATCTTTAAAATCATTGACACTAGCAGGGATAATGTACGAGTAAAATTAAACATGTAATTAAAAATATCCGCATATGGAATAGTACCACGAAAATGTCAACCTTGTATTGGGACTAGCCATGTTATATAATCAGTATTATTTCAGTATTCTAAATCAACCACAGCGTTTTTACAAATCACTTTGTATTTCTGTCAATTGTACATTAACTTTTCAATTCTTTTGAAAAATATTTCTCAAAAAGCCTTACTGCAGCTTCTTAATCTTCACAAAATGCCTCTAGGAGAAAGTGGCCTTCTTAAGCAATACCTCAAATCAACATCGGTTTATTCGCACTTTACATTTGGAAACAAATGTATTTGGAACGAAGCGAAACAAAAAGTTGAGGCCAAGCGCAAACCCTACATATTTGGGGTAATGTTTGCGGCAATATTTGGAATAAAAATGATATACAAAGGTATAGAGCTTGTGCACTGCTCAAAAAAGTATTGGACGGAAAGCTATAGTTGTCAAGTATTTAAAACCCACGGAATTGTAACAATTCTGGGTAATTGTCCTTTATATCCCATTACATATTTCTACTTGAAATACTACAAAGTTCTGGGGCACTTTATTAACAATATCTTGCTAATGGAAAGACTTCACTTTGGAGAGATGAAAATTTCGTCGGCTGAAAAAAGGAAGATGAAACAAGCAAAGTTAGTTTGCATGGCACTCCGAATTGGAGGTATATGGTGCATGGCTTTTATTTTTGCAATATTGGCTGCCATTCTTCCATATCTTCCAACCAACGTATTTGCCCAGAAACCATGGGCATGGATTGTTCAGCTTCTTCCTCCATGGCTAGGAACGGCATTGTCTGTGATTGGGTCATGGATTCATTGGCAAATTAATATTAAGGCTGGCTTGATAGCAGCTTCAGAAATTGTGGTAGGTTCTGCATGCCTAACAACACTGCTACTAAGATTTGAACAAATGTATAAGCAAGTCAGAAGCGAATCAGATTTTAGGAAATGCATGGATTTTTATAGAAGCATTCAAATTGTTACGCAGTTGCTCAACATAATTGAAAAGTATCAATTGGTAACGATATTAGTATGTTTTGGATTTGCTCAAGTTGGAACAGCACTCCCCCTTGTCCGACCAACTACTTCGAGTGAGGAATCCAACAGATTATCTCCAACATTTCATTTAGCTTTGCAGTCCTTGAATCTATCTATTTGGTTAAATACAACGGTTGTTATTAATATGCTATTTGGGCTCTGCGCTCAAGTTCATGACACGTCTAAGAGAATACTTTCTGAACTGAAATGCAAAGGTGCTCCATCTGGTATCAACAGAGTCTCTTGGGCAAGAACTGTAAGATCTCTTCAAGTAGTCAGAATGGAATTTGGAACTACAAATTTCGTAGAGAAGTTAACGCCTATAATGTTTCAAATGTATTTTATTGAGAGGTTTGTTGATGGATTGTTGCTTGGAAAAAATAAATAATTTTAAGGCAAATTCGTTACAAAATATTTGTAGATGGATTGTTGCTAAGGAAGAATTTACTTTGAATAAAAATAACTTACTATTGGTTCAGAAAATCTTAACAATTTTTTTTGCATATTTGCGCATACAGAACCTGGGTTTTTAACCATCATGTCAGATTTTATTTAGTTTTGCATAAAATGTAAAGTTATGGATAATAGCCACGAGACTTTGACTCATGTGAAGTATACAAAATTCATTGTCATTGGTCAAATTAAGTTAGCACATAGTTTTTTGTGGTGTGTACCAGTGAATCGTTTAATTTTATTAATTTTGGGCAAAATACTTCAAATCGATTTAGGAGTGCACGTAGTAAGTTACCAAATAAAACCCGGAAAAGTTCAAATTGTTTTTGGTAAAATTTGAGAGACACATGTGAAAAAGTGTATCATTTAATTTTATTTGCAGGTGTAATCTTCTTACTAAATAAGGCTTATTAAAATAAAAATACGGGATGTATCAAGTGTCTACAAAATGACCCTTTGTTTAAATCTGAACAAGAACTAAATCAGCTCATATAAAAAAAGGTTGATCAAAATCCATTTTCAAATTTTGAAGATTGATTAATACAGGCCAATAGACCTATTAGAACAATATGGTTCCATAGTCAAAACTTTAAAAACTATTCTCACCATATCCCGCAAAAGAGCGTCAAAAGCATGAAAAACGTTAAGCCAAGAGTTAAGATGAGTCTCTAAAATAGGTAGCCAATTAGAACCTCAGGCTAGGTGAAGTAAACAGCTCCTTCGTAACATACATTTAGCTATGTCTAATTACATGTAATATAATTGCATATTCCCTATTTTAATAAACCCTACTAAGCGATTATGTAACGAAGTATCAAAAAAACTCAAGCTTACAAAAATCTGGCCTTTAAAAATATAATATGTGAATGAAAAGGGGCAAGGCTTTGAAATTTGGTCCAACAGGTCAATTGATGAAAGTTTGGGTAACTACGTAGAGATGTGCCAAGTGTGTTCATGATCAGGCATGTGGAACTTGATTAAAAACGAACACTGACTGACGGACAAACAGACAGACAAACTGATATCTATCAATACACACCTATCAAGCTAAATTAATAATAACGTTAGGTTACAGTACACGGGTGATTCCTAATTAAGTTAAAGTTAATAAACACACATGTATTTAAAATGTTATTTGTTATTCCATTTCAATAACAAATGTGGTAAGTCTCTTTTCTGAAGCTTGAATTCGATTTGATGTTGGTTAATTAATTAAGTCCCTAGCTCCATCGCTGTCAGTCAGAATTAAGTATACAACACGGTAAAGTACAACTATACTGGTCCTACCGTGGTCTGTTCTTTTTTCTACATTTTTTTGTCTGCATACCTTGGCATTTGGGCTATCAAAAATAATTGTTTATTTGCTAGTAGGTTTGTTGCCGTCCATACCACGCTCGTCGGGAAAACTGCTTTCTTTGTTTGGATTCATATCTTGCATCCCAGAATAAACATCATTTAATGCATGAAATATAATAGGAGTTAGGAGGAGTGCTAATAATGTATAAAATGTTGATAATTTGGTGATTGTTTACTAGAACCAAGCATTTTGCATTATTAAATGACTCGAAATTTGTATTCTGCTTTGTTTATAATTGGGGGTTTAGCTTGAAGTCATGCTTAATTTCGAGAAAACCATAACTGCTCGAGTATGTAATTAAGAGAAAACGTTTTTGTCCACTGATAAAATCTCATTTTCATCTTATTTTTTAGTTATAGAAGTACGATGTTGCTGTAGATACGCAGGTCGTACCACAAATGGTGTCCTATTTTTATAACGACTAACTATAAAAACAACTCCAGCTGTTAAACCAGTGTACATAATGTTGAATAGATAAAAGTTTATACTTTCAACAGATAAATTGCTCTCGGGAACAAAAGGTAGTCAGATGTGGGTAGGATAGAAATTGGAGACCCTAAAAATGTATTAATGTGCATTGCCATGAAATTTGATAACTTTGCCATCCCATTGCTCCTCGTCCTGCTTTTTGGTGTAAGCTTCCCTCAACCTAAGACATCGAAATAATTTCTTCTGATTTCTGTAGCACCCATACTTAAAACACTCCGCAAACAAATACGATTTCAAATGACAAGCATCATATTCCTGGCGTTGGACGCAATTCAAATACCCATATGGCCAGTCATAAGCCATTGTCAGAGGACTTTCTTTTCGACTAAGCCACACAAAGGTGGAGCTTTGTTGCATCACTAGTCAACAAGTAATTTTTCAACAAAAAGAATTTTAGTCGGTCAAAAAAACCTTCAGACTTTTTTTACTCGCTCACATTCTCAATAGCATGTGCAACTGCATGCCTGAAACATGAAGACCTGGATTCTACACAGCAAGTGGTGGCTACTGAGATTAAGCCATCATTTGGAAGCCCCCGCTATTATTTAACTAACAGCATGTTAGATAAGCCTAAGAGAGGAAATTGTTCATGAGATATCTTTACAAACTTGGGGCATTACTTCTGGTATAACATACGTAAAATATATGGTTATCTCGAGAAAACAATTCCTTCGTAACATACATTTTGCTATGGCCAAATTGATTAATTGTAATCTCATATTTCCTATCTTAATAATCGCTACAAAACAAACATAGTTAACACACGAAACAATATAACAAATTTCCGAAAGAACTAAATTCAATTAAAAGCTTCTACAAACTTTAAACACGAAATACCTTGAATTTTAGAGTAGATTTGACACAAAGGGAGAGGTGACGATGTTTCACCATAGGGGATCAGAAGAATTGGGTGAGGGGTCAGGTGAAAAAATTCAATCCTGAGGACGACGTGTCCAAATTTAGTCTGAGGAGGTTGAGTGACGAAAGCTTTAAAATTGTGGTCATATGCAAAATTCGGTCAGATTGATGATTACATGATACTTCATCAATATTGTACACTGATTCACGGACGAACAGACAGACAAACTGATCATCATAGATATCTCAATTCCTTCCACACTCAATAATGATTCCATGTATTTTCTGTAAGATGAGCTTATCAAATTATTTTAAACCCATGTCTTGAGCATAACTGACCATAACATTTATAAGATAAAATAAGGTAGATAAATAAGGTTTTTGTACAACATTGCGGTAGAGACAAAAGATTTCCCATTAAACAAACACAAATTTTACGTAAACTTACTCTCAAATTACACCGAAATGGCGTATTATCACATTCGTTGACAATAGCAGAGATGACATATGAGCAAAAATAAATATTTACATAAAAATATCAACTGGAGGATGATGATTATTAAGAAAAACTAAATTTTGTATTGTCAGTAGTCAAATAACATGTAATGGGAATTCAGTACATTAAACAAACCGGCACTTTTACAACAACCCTAGAAATACTGATACTTATAAAGAACTTCTTAAATTTTTGGATTAGAAAACTCTATATAACACATACTTTTAAACCTCAGCAAACCACACGGCCTACTCAAAATTTCAAAATGCCTCTTACAGAAAGCGGACTTCTAAACCAATATCTCAAATCAACAGCAGCCTATACCCATTTTACATTTGGAAACAAATGTACGTGGAACAAAGCCAAACAAGAAGTTGTGTTAAAACGCAAACCCTATATATTTTGTGCAATATTTCGAGCATTCTTCGGATTACTAGAGATATACAAAGGTTTTAAGCTAGTTCACTGTTCAAAAAAGTATTGGTCGGAGAGTTATAGTTGCCAAACATTTAGAGCAACCGGAGTTGTGGCAGTTCTGGGTAATTCTTCTACATATATCACAACATATTTTTACCTGAAATACTTCAAGATTCTGGAGATTTACATTAACAATATTTTGCGAATGGAAAAAAATTACTTTGGAAATATGAAAATGTCCTTGGCCGAAGCAAGGAAGGTGAAACAGGCAAAGTTAGTTTGCATGATGCTCCGGGTTGGGGGAATATGGTACATGGCTTTCATATTTGCAATATTGGCTGTCATTCTTCCATATCTTCCGACCAATATATTTGCTCAAGAACCATGGTTATGGATTGTTCAGCTTCTACCAGCTTGGATTGGAACATTGCTGTCTGTGTTTGGGTCATGGATTCATTGGCAAATTAATATAAAGGTTGGTTTGATAGGAGCGTCCGAAATTGTCATGGGTTCAGCATGCCTTACGACGCTACTACTAAGATTTGAACGATTGTATAAGCAAGCTAGAAGCACACCAGATTTTAGGAAGTTGGTAGACTTTTATCGGAGCATTCAAATTGTGAGTGGATTGTTCAACATTATTGAAAAATATCAACTGGTTTGGATATTATTAATATTTGGATTTGGCCAAGTTGGAACAGGACTGCCACTTGTTCGATCTACTACATCAGATCCGGAATCCAGCAAACTATCACCGTCATTCCAGTTCGCTTTACAGTCATTGAATCTGTCTATTTGGTTTAATACAACTGTAGTTATTAACTTGCTGTTTGGACTATGTGCTCAAGTTCATGATACGTGTAAGAGAATACTTTCTGATATGAAATACAAAGGAGCTCGACAAGGTGTAGACAGAGTGTATTGGGCAAGAACGGTAAAATCTCTTCAAGTGGTAAGAATGGAATTCGGAACAACAAATTTTGTTGGCAAGCTTACCCCTGTAGTGTTCCAAATGTATTTTATGGAGAGGTTGGTAGATGGGTTGTTGCTTACAAAGAAGAGATAATTATGCGAATAAAATACGTGTAATTATTAAATATTGTATCATACGCATCCTTTTTCATATTCATAATCGCATGTCAACTCCTTTCAAGCTAAAATAATTAAATAGACATATTGTCAATTCCTATCATGCTAAGGGAGCAAAACATTAATTATAAACACTATAGTTTGAGGACTTAATTTTCAAATTAGTTTCTTAATTTATTTGTTTGTATGTACATATTGAATTTTAAAGTAAACATGATGGTTAATGAATAACATATGTTAGCACTAAGGTTGGAATTTAAGTAAGCATTAAAATTACTTTAACTTAATGTGCTTTTGCAATTTCACCATACATTATGTTTAAAATAATAATAACATTGTTTTATTAACAAGCATTTGGCTATGCTTAAATGGAATTGTGTAATGCTAATTAATTTTCAATGATTGTTGTAAATAGTCTCCACGTGTTACATTAGCTAACAAAACTGTTATAAGGCAGTTCCTTGCCCAACATTTACGTAATGTAGTATTGATGAGATGAAATGAAGTAGGTGAACAAAACTTAAATACAATATCGGCAGGTAAAAAAATAAAGGATTTTCCAAGCAACAAACAAATGAGAAAACAAAGCAACGACACAAAAATGGCGTATCTTAATATTCGTTGATATCAGAAGATACCAAGTATTTGTATAATAATATGAGAATGGAGATAGTTATTATCGAATTGGTAAAAGAAAACGTTAAAATTTCTATTTTGCGTTACTAAATAACATGTGATGGGATTCGAGTTTTATAAATTAACCAATGGCTTTACAATTCTCTAAACTTCCAGACATTTATCAAATATCTCTTCAGTTCTTCTCTAGAGTATAGGTTTCGAGAAAAGTGTAGGTAAATTTCTTAAACCTCCTCAGATCATAAGGTCTTCTCAAAAATTCACAATGCCTTTAAAAGGAAGTGAGCTTCTTAAACAATATCTTAAATCAACAGCGGTATATTCTCGCTTTACATTTGGAAACAAATGTATTTGGAACGATGCTAAACATGGAGTTGTGCTTAAGCGCAAACCATATATTTTTTGTGCAATATTCGGAGTACTTTTTGGAGTACTGCAGTTATACAAAGGTATAAAGCTTGTCAGTTGTTCTACAAAGTATTGGTCGGAAAGTTATAGTTGCCACGCATTTAGAACAAATGGAGTCGTTGCAGTTTTAGGTGATTGTGTTGCATATTTCTTAACATATTATTACCTGAAATACTACAAGATTCTGGAGCAATATATCAATATAATTTTGCGAATGGAGGAGACCTACTTTAGCCAGGGCGGGATGTCTCAGGCCGAAAGAGGAAAGGTTAAGGTGGCGAAGTTAGTCTGCATGGTACTACGAGTCGGGGGAATCTGGTGCATGGCATATTTTCTTGCAATATTGGCAGTCATTCTTCCATTTCTTCCAACCAACATAATGGCTCAAGAACCATGGGCATGGATTGTTCAGCTTTTACCTTCTTGGATTGGAACATCCTTGTCGGTGATTGGGTCATGGGTTCATTGGCAAATTAATATAAAGGTTGGTTTGATAGGAGCTTCAGAAATTGTTGTAGGTTCTGCATGCCTAACAACATTACTCCTAAGATTTGATAGAATGTATAAGCAAGCAAGAAGCACGGCTGACTTTAAGGAATCGGTAGATTTTTATCGGAGCATTCAAATTGTGACGGGGTTGTTCAACGAAATTGAAAAATATCAATTGGTGGGAATATTATTGTGTTTTGGATTTGCTCAGGTTGGATCAGCCCTGCCACTTGTTCAACCTACTACTACAAGTGAGGAATTCAGCAGAATATCTCCAATATTTGAGTACTCCATGCAGTCCTTGAATCTTTGTATTTGGTTTAATGCAACGGTGGTGATTAATATACTGTTTGGTGTCTGCGCTCAAGTTCATGATACATCTAAGCGAATACTTTTGGACATGAAGTGCAAAGGTGTTCCGTCAGGTATCAATAGAGTATATTGGACAAGGACGGTAAGATCTCTTCAGGTTGTGAGAACGGAATTTGGAACAACAAATTTCGTAGAGAAGCTCACCCCAGTAGTGTTCCAAATGTATTTTATTGAGCGTTTTGTAGATGGATTGTTGCTTAGAAAGAATAGATAATTTTAAGGTCAATGCGTTATAAAATGTTTGTAGGTAGATTATTGCTAACGAGGAATAGTTAGGCTAAAAAAATTGACAATTTCTGTATATTTTCGTAATTTATGTATATGAAACATTATTAATGCATCTGTTCTCGGTCATTGGAAAATTAATCAAAACTGATTGTCAATACATATTATCCCGAATTTATTTAAAGTTCCTAACATAACTTTTGCATACATCCATTTACATTCCTATCATGAAGAGTATCTTCTAGATCGCACGAAAAATATGTTAGCATTGATTCAATACACTGGTTCTACACAAATATATGGTGAGTAGTTACTTTCATATGTAAAAAATTAATAACATGACTAAAAAATTTAACTGAATGTTTTCATAATAAAATTATGTTACATGTGTAATAGTTGAGTGTACCTAATGAAATGTTAGTGTCAATCAAAAACGGTGATTATTCTACACACTGATCGTGAGTTTTAATTTTTTTAAATATAGCTTATTTAAACATATATAAAAACATGAGAAGGAGGTATCCTTTTAAACCAATTTCTTGTGGTTCACGGCTTGTTAAGTTGAATTTTGGTAGCGTAGCAATTTATACCTTTTTTCGTTCATTTGGATTATAACATTTAGTAACTGAAGAAATTTCCGAATATTTATGAAAGTAACACAGGAATACTTATTCAAACTATTCAATTTTGAAGACTTTCTCTGCTCCATCCTCAAGTCCTCCTAAAGCCTGTCGCAAAAGCTTGTACCAGGCAGCAATTATATTTAGTGGCAAGGCAATACTCATATGCCGGACTTTTTTCAAAATTGTTACAAACAGTTTAAGAAACTCACGTAATATCATTTTTTGTATCTTTCATCCAATTTATTGTTTACAGGGTCAGGCAAAATGTCAGTGTTTGTAAGTATTTATTAAAATTTGAATCCTGGATCAAGGATAACACAAGGGTTTTCCCATGATACAGATTATACGAAATAGTCTTTAAACAAAATCACATATTTGCCTCATTGAACTGTCAAAAGAAATCAAGAAAAAAAAAATTCTGGCAATTACGTTTTGCTAAACACCGACTACAACGTTTTTATGTAAAAATGCTTGATTAATTCTGTCAATACTTGTTTTTAAAAATAGATTATGAAATTTCAAATTAAATGTTGATTAATGTATTATGACATTCATCGAACCTTATCGTAAGCAAGTCAATTATTTACTCATAACGTGGTTACACGGTTGTATAATCAACGATTTTGTAAATCAGAAGGTGACTTTTATATTTTACATAAAATTCAAAGGGTAGGTAACGGTGAAACATGTTTTAGGCTGATGCTCAGTTAGTGTAAACAGTTAAGTAAACCTACGTTCATAGTAATATTGCAAATTGATTGACTGAAAACTGATCAGAAAGTTTGCCAGTCTGAAATATTAAATAAATATTTTAAAGATAATATTTGCAACATATTTTTGATAGGTTTGCTTTCATGTTAGTGCTCATACATTTGTAGTTTTAAGTTGCGTCATCAATACTTAAAATTGTTTGAGTGTCAATTCATTCTCTTGGCTTTCTAATAAGTTAAATAAAAATATTTCAAAGTCTTTAAATATATTTTGTTACAACTGGAGAGGCAGCAGAAAGTTTAAAACGCTACATTCTTTATCAATCCCGCAACGTGAGGTGGTATTCAGAAACTTATGCTTATAACAATAAGAGAGATTCCAGGTTGGTAAATGAATAATGTGTTTTTGCCATTAATAGCAATATTTTCTTAAAAACTAATTTTGCTTCACCATACATAAGTGCGTGATATTACTAACACATCTTTTAGCCTATCTTTTAATGGAACTGTTGACACCGGAGAAGCTTTTAAAATCGTGAGTGTATATTCTTGGAAGAAATTTCATAGCATATTTTATATCAGTAGAAGGTATTGAAAGTGACAAAATAATTTTGAATTATTAACTCAAAATAAATTCAAAGACAAAAATATCTTAAAGTTGGGATTATTAGACATTGATCATAACGGAAAAATTGGTAACTAACTAAATCAGTGTCCTGTGTGTGTGAGGTTGTCTGTTATAATTGAAATTACTATATAGTAAACAGATTTTAAAGCACATCATCGAATTGTTAAGCAAAGTTCATGCAAATGGTTTGACCTGTCGACACTAGCACTAGTACATAATATGAATAGATAGCTTAATTCTTTCGTAGAATAGTGTCCGGAAATTTATAAATCAGTTATTAATAAGCGCTTAAAAGCATTTATACTAATGAAAATTCAATATTCAAATGGAAACATTGTTTGTACAATCCCCTTTATGATTACCTATCTTTGTGTACTAACTATAAAGTATTTTAATCGTACAGTGAGGGCTTTAAGTCCATTTGCTTTGCAAGAAACCTCATCACAGTTTTTTGAAACTCTGAAAAACTTACGGTCTACCAAACAATACAAGATGCCACTGAAAGAAAGCGGTCTTCTTGAACAATATCTAAAATCCACAGCACTGTATTCACGTTTTTTATGTGGAAACAAATGCGTCTGGAATGAAGAAAAGCAGCAAGTGAAATATAAGCGTAAACCGTATATATTTTGTGCAATAATTGCTATATTATTTGGTTTACCTCAATTATACAAAGGATTTCATCTAGTGCGCTGCTCCGCAAAGTATTGGTCGGAAAGCTACAGTTGCCAAGCTTTCAAAACTAACGGGGTTGTCATCATCACTGGAGATGTTGCTGTAAATTTTCTCAACTATTTTTACCTAAAACACTACAAGATACTGGAGTACTATATGAATAATATCCTGCAAATGGAAAAATCTCACTTTCATGAAGCAAAATTGTCCTTGACTGAAACAAGAAAGATCAGAAATGCACGGCTTGTGTGTATGATGCTCAGGATTGGTGGAATCTTTTGCATGGCTTATATGTTCGGAATCTTGGCTGCAATTCTGCCATTTCTTCCGACAAACATATTTGCTCAGGAACTGTGGTCATGGATTGCTCACCTTCTACCTTTTTGGATTGGAGTACCGCTATCTGTAATTGGCACTTGGATTTATTGGCAAGCTCACATTAAAAGCGGTTTGATTGCAGCTTCTGAAATCATTGTAGGTTCCGCATGCTTAACAACATTATTGCTAAATTTTGAAAGAAATTACAAACAAGTGAAAAGCTCTATAGAATTGAAAGAATCGATACATTTCTATCGAAGTATTCAGATTGTGACCGGATTGTTCAACATAATAGAAAAGTACCAATTGGTGACGATACTTCTATCTTTTGGTTTCGCTCAAGTTGGAACAGCACTGCAGCTTGTCCGACCTTCAACTTCAATAAGACAGTCACAACTATTTGAGTACGCTTTGCAGTCGCTGAATCTATGTATCTGGTTTAATACTACCGTGACTATCAATTTATTATTTGGTCTGTGTGCTCAAGTTCATGATACATCTAGGCGAATACTTTCAGATATGAAATGCAAAGGAAGTCCATCTAAAGTTGACAAAATCTATTGGGCCAAAGTAGTAAGGTCGTTTCGAATAGTGAGAATGGAATTTGGAACAACCAATTTTGTGGAAAAGCTAACTCCTGTAGCGTTTCAAATGTATTTTGTTGAGAGATTTGTGGACGGATTGTTACTTAGGAAGAATAGATAGTTTTCAGATAATTTCGTCGATAAAACTATTTTACCAAATAAATAATAGAATGCACTATTTCTTTAAATCACATCTGTAATTAAGAGATACTTTTATATCGCATAAACTCAACATTAGTTTGTGGGCATATATGTAGTTGTGTATTGTAAACTATTCTGAATTTTTACAGTAAAAATCTGATTTGGCATAATGATAGCAATGAGCTCGTAGGGAAAAATTCAGGTAATTTTATTAGACAATAGTATCATGGTACCATATTGGCATGTTGAATTAAAATTTCTCCCTACAACAAATGGGCTTTCCAACACAAAATTAGTTTCAATTTTCTTTGAAAACATGATTTTAGTTTGCCGTTCAGTCCCAGAATTCAAAGTCTTTCCTTCCTACAAATTTTGTACTTCACTTCTTTATAGGTCACACCAATCAAGCCTACGCATTGATTGTTAGGCGGTTTCGTTTTGCGTAATCATAATTATAGCAACATGTAAAGGATGAAGTAACCACATTCTCGCATGACATTATTTAGGGAAGTACAGTCCCCAAAATCAACTTGACCATAATTCAAATCATTAACTTTAAATCAACAAATCCATGTTTTGTCAAAGTACATCAAAATGCTGGAACATTGGGATATCACAGCATATTATCTGGTAAAATGCCTAGTTAAACATTTTAATTCGGGTTACGACACCAGGAAGCTTATGGCTTCTACAATAAAATGTAACTTAAGTAAATAAGTCATGAAAATCCAATACCTGGAAAAAGCTATCATTCTCGCTTTGGTTTGCGATGACTTACATGATATTTATTTTGTCTGTAACATTTTGAGGAAAGTTTTCCCTGTTGCTTTCAAAGAAAGAGTAGTACGAATTCTCAAACTTCAACAAAATCTCAGTTTACCTGATCCGGACAAAATGCCTCTAAGACGAAGTGGTCTTCTCAAAGAATATCTGAAGTCAACTTCGGCTTATTC
>JAQIXX010000244.1:0-74717 GCA_034700605.1 Willowsia nigromaculata | reverse complement strand
TAATTTGCTTATTTTGTTTGCAAATAGCGTAAAGATTGGCGAAAAATTGTCCTACTATGTCATATTTTGCGGAATTTGCAAGAAAATAGTGCTAAAATTTGCGAAAATTTGTCCTATTTTATGTCCTATTTTGCCGATTTTTCGTGCATTTTTGCATGCATATTTTCTCATTTTTCCTGCATTTTTCCTCGTTCTCTGGTAATGACGATAAATACGAATTTCTGCAGTGGCAATATTTATACAGATTCCTCCTTATTTTAGTGAGAACAAAGACTGTATACTATCGTCTTTTTAAAACTTTTATCGACTTTTTATGAATTCTGGTGCATCGTCATAATTTTGTCTGGTGAAAAGGTGATGATGAAGGTGATTTTTTTCGGTCATACACCGTGCGTTGAATATGCTACAAGTACAATGTATAACTGTTTCTCTAATGTAAAAATGTTGCACGTTTTTGTTTTTCAGAATAAATACCTTAGCGTTGGCACGTTATATGGAATATAAATCGTAAGACAAGTATTAAGTATTTAACATGGTTTATAATGTGGGTGTATACACAAGTAAGCAATAATTTAATTGTTATCATCACCAATATTTACAATAAAGTATAGGTACTTTAGGGTTTTGATAAAACAACCCACTACAGGGTTTTCATGCGGCTGCATTATTTACTTTTCAGGCCTACTTCGACGTTACTCTGTGATTAAGAAATTCAATTAAAAATGCATTTCTCACCTTGCCCGCCTTCATCTCGTAGCTGCATGTACTATTTCTACTTTTTTAAAGACGTATATTTCCTTGCTTTAATGTTTTTTCTTGGTATGCCAAAGTAAAATGAGGTAAAAGGGAGCTCGACGGCTGTTGACTCCGCTTTGCATCTAGGTAAAAACGAAAAATATTTAATTATGTAATTACCACTAAAAGATGCACACATATAAATTAAGTGTAATAATAGCTATATAGCAATGCAACCTCTTAAAAGGAAATTTCAAAGCTTCTAGTCAATGTACACAAACATATTGCTTATGCTGTTGGTGTCATTCACAAGGCAATTAATGCTAACACTGCAAACGCCTAGTGCACACATGAATACCTGTATATTTCTCATATCTTTATTTTCTGGCAAAAGCAACGATTAGAAAGGAGGCGTTTTTTCTGTTATCATACCGGAATCCGAAAAATATAATACAAGCATGCATGACTACTGGTATGCATGGCTGATATCGTGGTACCGTTCCTGTTGGAGCAAGTTGTTTGGCAGCGCAATAATGTTTTCATGGGGAAATAATATAGCTGTTATATTTCAGGCTTCATTAAAAATTATGTAGAGAAAGAGAGCAAATTTATAGCGTGTAAGATCAGAATTCTGCATGCACACATTCTGAAGGATTGGATCACTGATATTAAAAATTACTTTGTAGCCTGCTTCAAATGCTCTACGAACACATGAGAATAGGTGTTATAAAAATTACATTACATTAACCCGTGTTGGATGCACAATTGTCTGCTTTTGGATTACTGCACGAGAGAGAGAGAGAGGGGTGGTAAGAGACATACTTTTTTGCTGCTACTGCTCCCGATTATATACTACTGGCAAGATTTTCGTTTAAAAAAAGGATACAAACAAACATTTTTTTCGATCCTTAAAAATATGATGGTACATGCAAGTTTGTCTGTGTGCCTTTTGTCCTCAAAAAATGGCTTTAGTTTCATTAGCAATTTTGAAAATGATGTTGGCTCATTCTTGGTACTCCCATAATATATGTGCTTACATGTGTGAAGCAACCACCCGTTACACACATTACCGTGGTCATAATCATTTCACTTATGTTTTAATACTTTTGCACGAAACTCGGGAAAATAAAATATTTTTGGATTGTAACTTAATGAGCAGGCGCATTTGAGGCATACTTTTGAAAACGTTGCCTACACTTACAGCTGAAAACACGGGGACTTTTTAAACGTTGATTGTGTAGGAAACAAGTAAATTATCTTTGAGCAATTTGAGACCTCCGTATACAATACACAAGTATGCTGTTTTCGCAACTATAAAATTTAGCTATTACAGCCAATAATAACACAGTCAATCCTGAAAAAAGCCAACACTCCTACATACACTGATTCTGCATGCTTTTTGACAACATTCCACAAGTTTTAGTGTGCAAGATAAGCGCGTACACATGAGACACTCTGCAAATGTGCAACCCAGTTATCAACCGTTGTTGCTTCAGTGATATACCACATTACGTAAGGTAGATTAAGAAGTTTCAAGTATTCTTCAAGAGATGAGGACTAGAGAGAAGTGGAGGAGTGAATGACGGTATAAAAACCCGATGTTACGCTTCCTGCAGAAATTATTTTTTGCGTACGTTTCATTCCCCCTAAAAATGCGGAAAACGGTTGCATCACATCATGAGCATTCGTATTATAAGTTTTTCGATCAGGTTTCAAACGTATCTATTTGCATACTATGGATATTTTTATATCCATTCATAGATACATCAATTGATGCATAGAAACTGCCTTTAAATACTTTGAATCGAACTATCGTTCTTATTACATCAACTTTCAGCATTTACTCAACTATTGAAAAACTCTCCGGCTTATTGACTCCGGTAAGGACCTCGACACATCTTAATTCCTTCGCAGACTTATCACCTCCTTGGTAGATTTCACCTCTACAAAGGATAACTTATACCCAATCCTTTTCCCAGATGCATAATTATAACGCGTGCCTATGTGCGACATCCTTTTAAAGCCAAAAATATGACTTGCCACCAATAATCCTATAAAAGTCTCAAAGAAATGAAGTTTGAAAGTTTATAAGCCACAAAACTACCGTCCCTGGTCATGGAAATGGTTTGTTTGCGTACAGAAAACTACCACATACAGCTGCAAAGAAGATGAGAGTGACTGCCTATAATAAATCGAATGAGCTTGTCTACAGTACGCGGATTTGTGTGCAGTTGGTTTTTCATGGGCGCTTCTGTAAGTACACCAGACAGACAGATGAAGGAAGCAAAACGTTGTTGTTTGATGTATGAAAGGAGAGTTATTAGGAAATAAACTTTGTACAAGTATTAGTCATACTTTACTATACGCACAATCATCACGTAATGTACACAAAAGCTTGCTGCAAAATCAAAATCTTTTTCTCAACACTAACAACAACTCTTTTTTAAAGTTTCAATCAGCAGCTGCCACAACAGACGCCTGACGCCTAGCAATAATGCTAGCGTAAAGTATGTATGTATACTCATTTTCCTCTTCACCTAAATTACGGTGCGGCTTTGGAAAAATCAAAGCTTCTACAAATCTTTCTCAACCTATTACAAATCAACGGGAAAAGCATTAAAAAGCGGGCTCCCCATCAATTATGTAACTTCGGTATTCGGTAAAAATATGGTAGGATACTAAACTTGAGTAGAAGCAAAACCATCAACTTTAGTGGAGGAAAAAGTGCATCTCATATAATGTATTATAAAGAGTTCAATTAAACGCTTTTGAGTACTCTAAACATTTTAAAACTGCTAATGGCCATTTCTTCAGTCATTATAAGCTCAGTTAAAAATATTGTTTGGATAAGGTTGCCTAATAAAACTCACCATGAGTAAATATTTCTTTACACACAAGACCATGTTATAGAGTAGAATTATCACTTGAACTACATAAGATGCTGGTTCCGATTGCACATCTCTTCCCTACTTCTTCCATTTTACAGTTTATTTGTTGTTGTTGCTGTTGTTATTGTAATACCCCCTTCGCAGTTGGTGTTTTTCAAAACTAAATTCCTTAAATGAATATAATGCGCTTTTTTAATGTCACGGTATACAGCTCATGAGGGAGTCATAATAGCATGTCTCGGGAAAAATAGGAGTGTTTCTCTTGCTTTAATCCTGAGAGTCTCTTGACAATATTATGAAAAATCAGGATGCACAATAGCAATCATAAAGTGAGTTGTGGGATTGTATTCCGGTTCAGTTGGTCTTGTCTTCCTGGTTTTTAAAAGTACACAAAGGATACATCTCTAGTCGATGCTCGCTAGCAAAATGACACGAGTAAGCTGTGCAAAGAAACTTTTGGTGCGTTGTTGCATTGTGCAGCCCAAATTGCAATATTCAGTCTTGATGGGACTGTGACTGCTTATGTGGACGTCATTGCTTCTTCATGTTCATGTCTAGACGCTTCTCTCAAAGTGACCATAATATCAACACATCACGACGACAGCATCAACATAGAAAGCAACATTCCACTCGCTGTTGTTGCTCCTCTGCGATGTCAGAGTAAATAATAAAATGCGTAAGTATAATGTCATGCTTACTTACGCATAAACAAACGATCGCGGTAGCAGCAATGCAATGGCAAGATTTTCTTTGCGAAAAATTTCTGTGATTCCAGCCAAAAAGTTCATGCACCCTTTCAAACACAAAGTATTATTGATTGAAAATAAACAAGTTGCTCCTTGTAAATTGTCTTGTATGTAGATATTTATGTAGCATTTGTTTTTGCGTAGGATTAAAACTGCATGTGTACAATTGTGTTTTTCAAGTAGATCGTGATACTGGTATTAAATTTTCCATGTTCTGGATGGTTTCCTCTATTCTAAAATGTTCGGTTGTCGGGGCTAAGCAAGGAGTGGTATTATCAAACAATGAAGTTGGGATTTAGAATAAACATATATTGTGTGGTTCACAAACTAGCCTACCTGAAGTAGGTAGTAATAGTTTGTTACTCTTAAGATCAAGATGAAATATCCACACTTGGATAAGGTAGCACTGCGTAGCGAGGCAACTGTATTTGTAAAAGTGGGATAAGGGAAAGTAAAACATAATTGTTTGCATTTTTAATAAACACTGCTTGCAAGCTCACCCTGTTGGAAGCTTTCATTCAATTTAGATATGAAGTAACTTCAGAATTTCAGAGGAATCTAATGTCTCCTCCACATTTCCTGTATTTTCTTTTTTCGTGCGTAAAGCTTCATGAAGGTGGTATAAATGCTTTTGCGATTTCTTTGTCCGGGTCGGACGTGCGTCATAGATTATGCAATATTATTGCAGTGAATGAATCCGTGACCAGTTTTGCTTCCTGAACAACTTCATGCTCCAAACCACTACCTGTACAGGTCAATATAAATTTTACTTTTTCGGCGAGCGCCGCCACCAAGAAGGTCATACCATTTGTCATCTCGTGTTGACATTTGAACTTTGTAAAACGAACCGTTGAATTGTCTCTTGCGTGTACTACTCAGGGACTCCGTATAGCTAGCCAATGGCTAACCATATGAATGGTAAGGGTTTTAATGTAGCTTGCAACTCATTACATGCAAAAATGTCAGTAATGAACATCCGATCAACTTTGAAGCCCGTGTGAGTTATGAAATTTTTTTATCATTTGGGAAAACCGGTTGCACCGATGGAGAATTTCACTGCACTATACAATGTACTCTAATGGGTATAAAAGCCACCGTCTTTGAAACATTACTGCTTCTCTTCCGTTACGCTTCCAAACACAACTGAAAACATCAAATAGTTTATATAACGAAAACCCTTATTTACCACGGCGATGACCTCACTTGCAATTTTTTGCTTCAACACTTTTCTCGCTTCATGAGGGCGTACTGTTCCTGATGGGCTCATCAAGTTTGAGGGAATACAGTATAAGTAGCAGTTGAGGGATTCATCATGATGTCTGTGTGAAGATCACGTAGTGTTGGTATATTATACCGCACCAACAGTTCAAACGTAACCTTCGCAATGAGTATTGGCACAGCAACGTTAATGCAAAAAGGCTATCGTCAAGTTTTCATCGTCTACATGTAAGATGGATGGTGCACCCTTTCTGTAACGACCAAAAGGCTATAAGTCGTTATCAACGCTTGTATCGTGAATAATTTTGTTATGGAGTAGCATCCCGACTCCACCCTTAGCACTTCCTTCTTAATCAGCTCATCATCATCCCTATTCTGAACACAGCCACTAGTTCCGTAGTCATCATCATACATCTCATTCAAAATATGCATTCATGCATTTAAAAATTCTTTGGTAGCTTCCCTTACAATAAGGCACAATTTAGAAAAAGAATCGGACCAAATATTTGAGTAAAATTTATGCTTCCTGTTTTTTTATGTTTTCGTTCTCAGAATACAATTTTGTCAATGTTTTCTCCGCGCAACTGACATTTCTTTTGAGAATATCAAGCAGAATATTTTTCAGCCTTGTGATCCCCGCATTCACAATCAATGAAACTTTGTCGTGCAATTGTTTGGCAGACCCTTGTCTTGTTGCGAAACCGGTTGTCTACTTGTCTCTCTTCTTCTTGTAATAATCCTCCACCTCATCACCATCCTCTTTCTCCATTCGGACAACTTTTCCCTTTTTACAATTCAAAAACTCATTTATCTTCTTGTCATGAACAAAAACTGCATCTGCCTTTGCAAAATCCTGTCCAGAGGCAAAGTTGTGTAGCATCGTAAACTGTCGCTCATACACATCTCAACGTCTACATTCTCAGACACGACAATGGGATTGTGGCCGGATCCATTATTAATGAGATAGAAGCCTGACTTCATACATTTTTTAATCTCATCTCTTGTCTCGTTTCTCCCTCTTGTACAATTATTATTATCAAGTCGGCAATGGAAAGGTGAAGCTCTTTGAATTCTTTTCAACTTCCGTGATAAAACTTGAATATTTGGTAAAAGTTGTGGAATGTGTAGTAAGTAGTGTGGTCAAACTCTTTTGAATAATACACTGTCTCATTCCCATTACCGAAATATAACGTACAGATGTAAAAACAAGGTTGGCAAGTGAGGAGCAACAGAGAAGATTAATTTGATAGGAGAAAGACGTACCATACCAATCATGCATTTCCTACCTGTAACTTGTAACTATACTACCTACGTAGAATGCCATCAATGTTTCGCAATTTAGTTTTGTATGATCTGTAGCTGAATAAACTGTTTTACTCTGTGACTCCTTTTAACTTTTAAGGTTTATATAAGATGAACTTAAAAGAATACAGGGATTATCAAAATCTTGTAACGGTGAAACTTAATTTAGAATAAATAACATACTAAACTTAGAGAGGCAATACATCAGGTTATTTATTTGTTGAGAGAAAAATATAATGCAATTCGTCATTGCTATTACACAGCATTCTACTGATTTTGTCTTAAGAAAAACAAGCATATAAAACAAAACAAGTCGTACCTGTTTCACTTGCAGGCTAGCATTAGTTCCACATCATCTTTCACTTTTCTAGTCATCCAGTACGGCTTTCTCCGCGAAGTACTTTCGGGATTAAGAAAGGTAAATTTCAAGGCTTTTCATCTTCTCGAAATTTCCCTTTGAGAATGAAGAGAGAGAGAGAGTAGGCCAGACTGTGGGTATTATTCCTAGGAAACCTGGTCGATACAAGCTTGAGAATAAGAAAACAAAAACAGCAGGCATGGAGCCTGTGGTACTTTGTACGTCAGAAGTTTTAAGCACAAGTAAAAGAAGTTGCAAAAATTCCTCTGTGGAGACGAAGGTTGTTGATGATGATTATAATGAGGCGGCTAGACCTACAATGCAACTTTTCTGGACCCCTACCATAACGATCTCTTCATTCAAAACATGTTGAAACTGAAGGTTCTCTTTAAAAATTGTTCACATGTAAGTATAAGCACAGCAGTACAAGTGTCAAATTTCAAACAAGCTTTTGCATATGTCAGAATGTCACACTTCATGTTTTCAGGTCTTACATCAGAGATATCACACGAGTGTGTATGGAGCGCCAGCATATTTTGCAGCGGTTTTCTTCCTCACATAATGTCTCTGAATCTCTGGATTTCGCTGGATTGTGATTATAACATGGAATATAGAAGGACAACAAGCCACAAGGTTTATGTGTTTTATGCTGTGCAGGCACGCTGCGTCAAAAGAAGATCTTTCATATAGCCTTCCTCCATGAAAGTTTTATGCTAGTGCACACAACATTCGACACTACTATACCACACACACGTACACTCACACACAACTTATTTTTTGCTACTATATTGCTACGTTGTTGTTATGACTGACTGTAATAAGGATTGTCATTCCATACCCAAATCCAACATTCAACTTACATAAAAACGAATTATATCAACTTTATTTACTTTACTTTACTTACTGAGAAGAGCCATACAACACTTGGTCCAACACTAGGCATGGGTTTGTCAGTAAATTTAAAAGTGGATGAAAGTATCCTGAAAATCATCAGAGGATTTTTGTTTGCTTCTTTTTTGCTGTTGTTTAGAAGAGTGCCCAAAATGAATTCAAAATGAATACATAAAGTAAAATAAAAGCATTCGTGAATGTTTTCTTTCCATATTATTCTTCTCCTCTCTTTATTTCCTCAGTCTTTTAGTCCTACTGAGCCAGCATCTTTGAAGACAGCATTCGTCGAAAGCTACTTATGAAAAAAACTGATGCAATGAATCACTCAGAAATTATTCAATAAATACGTAGCATTTTACTCACAGTGCAATGTCATACTCATACTCTATTGCTTATTCATCAGTTTGTTTCTTTTTGCGGACTCGTGCAATTTCAAGAACTACTACTGAGAAATGCTCACATATAAGCAGCATAAGCCTTTCTGTAGCATCTCATATATCTTAGACACCATCACTTTGAATCATAACATGTTGACAAAACATGTGTGTCTTCTGTACGTATGAACGTCAGTGCAGTACATGTAAAACCTCATGTCACATCTTCATTGGAGGCGAGGAAAGCTTAGACACATACATCACATCACACATTCCAAATTCCAATTTCCTTAGCCGGCAAATGAAATGGCATGCTTCCGCTAAATTTTCATAGCTATTCCAACTTTTTCTACATCTATGTATAATTTTACGGTTGGTGATATATTATTATGCTCCGTAGAACAAACCCTTTTCACTTTCATTTTACCAGCATGGATGATGTCGCGACGGGGGACTGCTGCATTAGCTTGTATAAAATCACTTTTGCAAATCGCATGAGCGGTTGTCTTTCTGTTCGGTACGATGGTTTTGGCTCTCTATACTGTACGCACAAATTCAGCTCGGTTCTAATTAGTTATTTGAAAGGAATTTAACCTGTAAAAGGTCTTCACTTTACGAATAAAAAATACTGGACAAACTGGTCCTCATTTTTTCATACCACACACGAGCAAATGAAACTGCATTCACAAAGGCCATGTTATGATTCACAAAGAAAGCTGTATAGGTAGGTGATATTACTGCGCTTCCTGTATGGTCACACTTGCACCTATTCGCGACACAGTAGGCAATAGTAAATACTTTTCTGCATCTGTAACAAAGTTAACAAGTTATGCAAGAAAAAATACTTCTCCTTCATTTATAATGGCACGTGCTGGACACCCACACCTGACGACAGTTGCATGTCGACTGCAGATTACACTGAAGTCAACGTTTTGTTATAATTAATGGAAACTAGCACTACTTACTTACTCCTCCACTTACTATTACCATCTTATGCCAGAATAACTTGACTTTGACTACTAGTTCGTTTACATTCATTCATTATTATAGAACGGGGCTACATGATGTGCTTATACCATCAGCCAGCGTATCTTCCTGCACACAGCGTGCATATTTTTCTCATAACTACTCATGGTTATTGCCCCGTCATCATCATCATCCTTATTAAAGATATATGTGCCCATCTGAGTCTTGGCATTACATACTCGGTTTGCTTCTCCTTTATTTTATGTACAGCTGCATATTATACATACTATCAAAATATCATCATCCATCTCATCATCATTTAACATGATGCACTGAGACAACGCGAAGAGGCATGCAAGATGAAATACAGAATTGGTTGGGATTTAATTTAGGATAGTTTTGACTCAAGGGAAGTAGTATAATATCATGATCATGATACATCATCTCTTTGTTCCTTGTAAGAGCAAACACTGACTGTGAATACTCAAGTGGTGGATGATATCTCTCTGTATAGATCCACGGGCTTTGTAAACTTTTAAGGAACCTAAAGAAGCAAAAGTTTTTAGCTGTTTGCTTGAATTTTCACTTTATTTGTGGGTTTGTCTTATCATCATCAAAGAATCGACACTTGTTGCCGGCATATAGTAACCAGGCTAGTTGAACAATAGCAGCACATATTTGGCTTTATTCATTGAGGATTATAAATTAAACATTAAAAAATATATTGTTGATATAGAAGGCAAGGCAAGGTTAAGCAAGGTAAAGTGGCGAATCGCCACTGGCGATGCTGCATATGATAGAGTGAGGAAGAGGAAAAATGCAAAAGTAAACTCGGCTTTTAGCTGTGTAATGCTGCCCATCAACTTCATTTTCAGCGGTGTGTGCTCTTTTAAGTACTAGCCAACCGCATGTTGTACACAGTCAGTTTAGGCACACAAATGATTACATCTTCAAAGTGCTACTGGCTGATAAGTATAGACGTATGTAATCAAGCTTTGTATCAATTTTTGATCATCTCGATACTTAATTGCAATTGTAAGTACAATCAAATTTATAATTTGCCTATTTAAGTACCACTGGGTGTAGCAGAACATTGTTCATTCACGAATAACTATAGCATTCATCTCAATCGTTCTATGAATGAAAAAATTGTCACTTTGCCACACGCATACAAGTCTCAATGAATACTGATTAGAGAGGACATTCAAGTTCAAAGCTTTACTAGCTTTAATATGTCTTCCTGGATAGTCATACGCATATGTCGATATTTGATCGGGAAGACTTTGCATTATGATCTTATATTGTGAGCTTTGCACCGCTAAGTTGCCTCTAGATATTTAACATGTAATTGATCGTTGATCAATGCTCTAGGTTAAGATGTCTAACACCAATGGTTCTTCAGCTGCCACAAACAGATTCAGCTAATGGCAAAAGGAATATTACATATTGGTATGGTACAATATATTAAAATGTTTAAACCAAGAAGAGTATACATGTTATTAAGTGTATATACATATTATACTATACTATGATCAACGACATTTTCAATAAAAAAATTCAAAAACAGGACACAACGTCACGTTAAGCAACCTAGTTTTAGTTTCTTTCAACAAAATTGGAAGAGCTAATCTTTTCCATGATACTAATTTGAGTTACTCTACTTTAACTTTGCATTCATCTCCACCATCTCCCATTCTGCTTTTAAATCTTGTGTTTCTCATACGCTATGGCCTGCCTCTGAGACACGGGAGACGAAGAAAGCCTTTAGATAAGACAGTATTCAGAAGCAGACCTAGATCTACAGCGTAAAAATGTACTGTGTAATCAAAAAATCAATACTTGCATAGCCCTGCTACATGATAAGTTAGGCATGGGGGCAGATGACAGATCAAAAGTCAAACAAGATTCTTACATTCAAGCTGCGTCTACAAAGATAAGTATGCTGGCCAACCTAAATTGGATATTATGATATGACTAACAAGGACTTCTCAACTTGTGTTCATTGCAGTTTTACTTCACTCTTGGCAATGGTTTTATAACTTACATGTTTTATTTTATTGTGTCGGATGACATGCTTGGTTTTTCAGAATATTACCTTTATTCAAAATATTAGACCAAAAAGAATGACAAAAAGTTAATTTACTTTTCTAAAAACATGCTCAAACTTTTTTCTAAAGTGCCCTTAGATCACTTTCGAAATCCCATTTTAAACTCAATAAATCTCGGAGTAGCGACTCTCAAACTATATTTGTCTTTTAAATTTGAAAAGCTAACCCCCATTCAAAAGATACATAATATATGCCTCAAAACACAGATCAACGAGTGCTCATGCCTAGTGACAAGTCATTCTGGAATAAACACGAATTGAGAAGTCCTTGTAAATGCTGGAGCAGGTTTAAAATTTACATGCTACAATTTACACGGATTTATTCCAGAATTTATTGTGATGTATTTGGTCCAGATTTCATGAACTTAAGTATAAAAGACAAACAAATAACAAATATTAGTATTTACTTGAAAGATTTCGCTGTTCTACGTATTTGATTGCTGATTTACGGTCTTAGGAAATTCTTTTTAGATTATTGCATTTCATTTAGACGCTAATATGTCAAATTTTCGTTGTGTATTCAATTTTTAACAATAGTTGAGTCCGAGTTGCAATTCATAATTCCAACAATTGTGCGTAATGCAGAAAGAAACCCACAATACCACGACAATATACGTTTTACTTTTGAATTTTGTGGACATATTATTCAAGGACGTATTTTTTAAGGGAGAATACAGACTTTTGGAAAAATTTAGGTGATATAAAATCCATTTTACTTTTGATGATGTCACCTAAATATTTAAAATTCGATATTCCTCCATCTTGGGAATTTATCTAATCCACTTCACTACCATCACAACCCATAAAATTATGTGTGTTCAGTCAGTTGTACTCTGTGTTATGGGTCTACTTTTAGATGAAATTCTTGTACTTGCTTTTTGTTTTCTTATCTTTATCGCCACATAAGTATCCACATACGTAAACGAGATGGCCCATTAGTTGAGTTACATTCCAAGAGTAACTTCCAAAACAGATTTTTAGTCAACCATGAAATTTGCTTAACGGTTGAAACTCATTTAAACTTGTTACGTAAACTCACATTCATTCTAAAAAGCGTCATAAAACTTTATTCTCCAACTGGAAAAGTCGGACAAAATCTCCAAACCCGAGCTATTATGTGCTACTTCTATCTATAATCTTATGTGCCATTTTACTCCTTTTCTTCAGGAATGGAACTACATTTTTCTGTCCAAAATCTTATCCTTCTTGCTGCGGCAAGTAATAAACGCAACTTTTTATGCTTTTGTATATTTGGCTATTTAAATTATTCATGAATATGACTACTTCATGATTTAATTGCATATCAAGTTAGCCAAATTATTGTCGTACCGTGACTGGATCATGCATATAATGAACAGGTTTTTATTTAGTGGCATTTTTAATAAATGGCTGATGCATATGACTCGAAGCTGTTGGTATTTAAAATCAGTAATGGATATATATTTTTTTAGGTTTTAGGATAGGTATATACAAATTCTTACAGTTCGGGTAGAGCTGGAAACACAAGCATATTCCCCCATTTTCATAGCAACGATTGTTATGAGCTCACTCTACAAGACACAGCGTAGCAATTCGCTGCACATCTATGCAACCTCATTAGTTACTTTTCATATGGTATTTTGTAAGATCCACTCTGCCAGGAGATAAACATTTTGGGTAAATTGAGTGATGGTGTGCCTGATTACCTAGCTCTTATCTATGATACTGGAAGCTTCAATTATTGCCATCATGATGACTCTTATCGCATTGCTAATACCATAGGTCACTCTAAGAGATCATCAACTTACAATGGGAAAGAAAATGCGCATTATGGAACGGAAATGAGATTTAGGGGTATCTTGAGTCGAGTCAAGATTCAAGACACGTGTAGAGTACACATTTTTTTTACAAAATTTGTTTTATGCATCTGCGATTATCTATATATGTAGGTAAGTATTGTTTTTGTGTTGTATAGCATACGACGTACTACATTATTATTATTTACTAATTACAATTCTACCTTACTTTACTGCGAACACGATGATATGACAAGGCAGCTAAATCATAGCTGCAGCTAATTATGTGAAGAATGCATTAACTAAACAGTATTACATTACATGTTATAGTCATGCTAGTCATGCAACACAATAAATGCTTCCTGCGTGCAACGTTGATTGCTAGAGCACAATAATCATAAAAGTCAGAAAAAAATTGTCGTCTTTGCGCAGAAGTAGCACAAAAGTAAGATTTTTTAGAAATGTAAGTTTACAAACAAAGTTTGTGTTTGTTTATGTGAGCATGCATGTACTTTTTATTTTAGGAAGGTGTATTGGTGCACTGCACATGCATCTACAATTGTTGTTATTATGCATCATTAGTTGTTGTAGGACTGCTGTGTTTCCCGATCCCGGCTAAATGATGTTTCAAATGGCATACATAAGTCATTATTGTTATGTTTCCCTCGTGCTGTTCCTTTTATTGAGACGGCTTTATTACTACGGTGACGACAATGTGATCGGTTTCTGCATACCACAGTGCATCTACCTATTCAAAAGATTTTAACCTTTTCAAATTACATTTTCATGCAAAGACCGCTGGGTTTAATGCTTTTTATCAAGTTTTGACAGTGAGCCAAATCGAAAGGTATCGTTACTATTGCAGCAACTTCATTTTCTATTCATTTACATAAATACCCTACTTCCGTGTATCTTTTGCTAAATTTCTAATCAACCGTTAATTCATGAAAACAGGCTAATAGTTTGGTAGCTGAGTTTCAAAACATTAAAACATTTTTTTTTCTCCGATGTGACATCATTCGACGCATCTACGAGTAAATTTCCAGAACAAGTTCGTGATAATATCGAGAACTCAGAAACATGCATATACTCAGATGTTTATCTTTTATTTTTAACGTAGCACTAAAGCAAGACTATTATACAGCATACTTCAAATTAGTATGCTCAAATCGGACACAATCCACTCGGACAAATTGCACTACCATTACATATCTTTTTAAAATGTAAACTGCTCATATCATAAAACAACCTACTATATGCACATAATTAGGTACCTAATGTCTGGTAACCTTGCCCCTGTACCGCCAAAGTTTTCTTAAAGGTTAAAATGTTTTGATAAGTTAAGTACCCATTGTTTCAATATCACGGTAAGTATCACGCCAAGGTATTATGCTTCTCGGCACGAAACAATGAAACATTCTATTTTGATTATGAAGTCATGCCATCCTGATGTCAACAAGGAAGATCTGTTACACTTATTCTTCTCGAAACGTACCCTTATTATCTTTATCATGCAGAAAATCACATCATAAAACTTGACAAGAATATAAAAATTCCTGCAGAAGTAGAAGTGCTAACATAAATCTGAATATGTTTTTCAATAATGTAAATGTATGTAGGTTATACAATTCTAACCGCAAAAAAAAAAAAAAAACTCGCAACTGAAGTTTCTATAGTAAATGCATACGGTAGTATTTTTTACTTCACAAAAGAATGAGAACCGCTAGTATTAGCTGAAATTATTATTATTATTATTTGTTACGTGATGGGAGGTAATTTCCTCAATCAGGTTATAGCGAGCTTATGCACATGATGTAGTATAGCAATTTGCTAGTAAAAAATGAAATGATCCAAAAGTAGATCTTGGCAGCTTAATATAGGTAAATGCTATGAGTTAGGTAAAACCTGTCCGAAATAAAGCAGATTTTTACCCGCAATGATGCCAACTAAATTACTACATACGAAGAAATGGCATGCACCCATCTTTGTACACACGCATATCAAAATGAATGTTCATTCTAAAATACTAAAAGTCACTTTTGCAGTCTATCTATCCTGGAGATGCCAAGGAGATACATACTGACCATACTTTAAAAATTAAAACACTAATGCTGTAATAATTAATTGTCAATATATAAACACTACACTACATACATATTGTATGCTTTGAATCTATAGTGAAGAATTGAATAGAACGCTGCAAAAACGCTGGATTTTGTACAATGTGTTTTGACTGTGTTTTAAATTTTTGTTCATGACAAAGTTGTAAAACGACTGACTGCATAAAATGCGTGTTGTTGGCAACCGACAAAATTTCAGATCATGTGAATCATTTTAATCATCATCAACATTACAATAAACAAAAAACTGCCTTTGTTGTTTACAAACACGATTGGTTTGTATGATTAACCTTGGACGGCTGGGAAGTAACCTAATAGAGAGAGAGAGAAACAGGTAATTGTAACTACTTCTTTGATTTCTCAAATTGCACGTTATAGAATTAACTATTACAACCGCAGCAACACTTCTTTTATTACGACATAATCCTTTATAATGTTGGTTTCTATTGCAAATCATTTGCTGTCAGATTGCATTGTTGTATCATGATCATGTTTTGTACCTAACAGAACTTATACGAAGCTACAAATAATATTGTATACTTATTATAAGAAATAACTGTATACATCACTGATTTAATGGGATTGATTGGTCGGTAGTCGGTTGGTGCACATGCAACAATAAATAATATCTCATTTCATTCTCATTGTTATCTAACACTTTGAGGAGTGCAGATGAACTTGAACATGAAGTTTACTATTGGCAAATCATTGCATGCACTTGTATTTGCATTGAGTTATGACATTGATGAATCATTCTTTTACGTCTAGCTGAATATCCCTGTCAAACAGATCAATTAACGAACCGTAATCCTATAATACAATTACCAAATATACAGTAAATAAATATGTATACAATCATAGCACACACAACATGGCCCTTAACTATGTTACTGATGCCATTTAGTATACAAATACATTCATTCGAGAATTTCGTATCAATCAAATGTAATGCAAACTCAATACATGTATATCTCAAAACAAGAGCTTTTGATTAAAAATAGCTACATACATATATGGGAACAATTCAATAGCCAATTCAGCCATGTTATGGAAGTCAGGAAAATGCTGAATTCAACAGAAACTTTTCAACAGCTTGTCAGGAAGCAGCTAATTTTTAATTCATCAATAGCAAAAAAATGACGAGATCTCAAACTGCAACTTTGATGCTCCTAAACGAATACCTACTCAATACAAAATATGCACAAAGTTTACTTGAATCTTCAACCCAATGACACTTCTCGAAGAATGATCAAAGTCGTTTGATTATTACTTTGAAGCACAACGCATACCAGCCTGTAAATTCTCAACGAGTGAATGAATAGGAGCAGTCATCAACGAAGAACATTCAAACCAGCAAATGACACAAAGTTTGGTTCGGGGTTGAGTGAAGAAACCCGTAATGAGTGGTTCATTTCTTTTTTTTTGAAATTTTTAGTATGTGGATGCCACTCTGTCGGCACTTCACACAACCCCCATGTATGGACAAGAAAGACATGACGAATAAAAAATAAACATTAAGCCTTGAAATTAACCTACCGCATTTTAGCGGGTGACATGGATGAGTGAAAAAACGCAGTCATGAAGTGTTAAAAAGACGTACCGCATTCACCAACATCACGTTTTACTACCTTATATTACGCTTGGTTGTCGTTAGCAAAGTCTGCAAATATCACAGTTTTTTAGAGGAATGCATCTTCTCCCATGGCTGCCAGCTAGACAGCTAGTATAAACTCCAAGCTTGAAGAACTCATTGCCTCTTGAAGACGATTGATCTGGCACTACACGCACTTATTTTCAATACATGTTTTCTATAGGCTGGAATTTTGTTTTTAATAAAAATTTAATGATAATGCAATGCTCACTACAAAATTCCAATGGAAACGAAAACGAAAATCAACGCTACTGTAGCAGTAATCACACAAATGAAATAAATGTATGACCCGAGGAAAAAGCTCAGCTATGTAATGTTTTTATTGGAGTTAAAGATCGCGTAGTAATGTAAATCTGAAATTTAAAATGTTTTAAAGTGATACAAAGTACATTCAACATTCCACAGTTTTTTCCCGTTCTTTCTGGTAATCTAAACTGTGTTCCTGATGCTATTTTATGTTAGTTGTCTTTGGAATTTCTGCAGTTACTAGAGAAGTTTAGAGCAGCAAGTTAGAAAAAAGTCTACGACAAGTAAACTGGCAATTTTCCTACTCTTGTGGTTTCAATAATAGATATACATGTAATATGATTGTGGTAACAGTTTGAATGTATGTTTGTCAACTTCATGGTGAGCTTGACAACTTTATGAACGTCTCGATAAAACATAGCTTGCTTCCGGTTGCCAAAAGTCTACAATAAAGTATGCGTGTAATTTCATTCGTTCAATGCTCCAGTTTTCACTTTTTATTTTGTTGCGTTATACGCTGCGTGTGATAGTGCGTGGATGCTGCACACACATGGATTGCTGTATGGAACATGCCTCGATGTATGGTGGAACTATATTGACTAAATAGTTAGTACGGTGATGGCTATGAGACGATGATGATTACCTATTAATACGTGCGTTGTAAAGGTTACTACATAAATGTTGACCTGTTGGAAATTGAGATGAGATCATTTTGTGTGCGTGCATGTGATACATTGTTTACACCCCGTGTAGAACCATCCTCATATAATAACTCCTCATGCTACACAGCTATATTATGGTGTCATCTTAGAATGTGTGCACTTTTCACTGAGCAGATTTTTCTCGACAGCTCTACGGATTTATCCATGTCTCCTACACACTATAGTTTCCCGGAAGTAAAAGAATCAAGAATATAATGAAGTAGGAGTAGTGGTACAATTGTTATGATTACGTATTGAAATTTAGATGACAGCATTACGATTGATCTAAGAGGATGGACTACTGCCAAATAGAATAATAATATGCATGTCGTAGAGAAGGATTTGGATTGGGAAGTGAAGTCGTTACAAGCCTGTGCGTAGAGAGAGAATCTTATTGTATATTCGATCAAGCAATGCGATTGCAAAGACTTGTAAAACTGATTAAAATTGCATTCTTCTTAAACCCACTTGATGTTACAGTGGACTAAAAAGCACTCCATGCATGAACGCACTCGCGAGTTTCATCATTTATTTATTTCCTAATCCCAACATTTTTCCTTTTGCATTGCTACGCACTTGTTCCCAATTGCAATAGTTTTCCGTATCGAGTATCCAACAAAAATACTGTACCATTGCTTCATGCATGCCAATCATTGTCAATATTGTCATCGGACGTCTTGCTTTTTTTGGCAGGCACATATTTTTCTACACTATGTAATGTAGTTGTGACCTTGTCAGGTAGTGAAAACAGGGGTTTCAAAAGTTACTGAAGTAATCATGAGGTTGACATTTATGTTACAATACTCAAAATACATTCCTTCATCATTCGCAATATCTAAAGATGCTCATAACCTCGCAACGTGATCGAAAAAATTACATACTAATCCGCAGATTTATTCCGACGTGCCTTTTGCACCGTTGCTTTGTTGTTAAGTGTTGCTTAGCAGCTCCTAATATTTAGGCACAAGTGGCCATGAAGTATATGCGCTTTAGCAAAACAGAGCCTGTGGTTACCTTGATCTCTGCACTTTGCATGCACACGCTTACTTTGAAGCTACGAATGTGAAGCAGGCAAGTATGAATATGAAAAAAAACATTTTCTCCTTCCGTTAACTAATGATTAATCCTGACGGACATGTTCATGGGGCTCTCATATAAAGTCGATTAGTCAAAATAATTCTATGTGGCAGGAATGCTTTAATTGCAATCAATGATGTTATTTGATGTTTTTAGAATACCTATCAAGAAATGTTATAGTACAAGTGTTGATGCTGTGGCTTTCGATTGATTACGTGATGCCGTTTCAACAATGCATCAAATGACAGTATACTTTCTGATGTACGACGACACGTAGATTCAAGCGAGTCATAAGTGCTGAAGAACTCCGTGAGCAATACGTTTTACATTGTTTGAGATCATGGACGTCGTCTTTCGAGCGGGTACCACAGTATGACCACTATCAACTTTATGATTAGATTTTGATATCATAACGCAACACTCATAGTTCGCTGAGAATATAAGCACAATTATCTATCTTCTTTATGGTATGGTAGCAAAAGTAACAGTTTTTAAGCCAAAAAAGTTTATGACGACTGTCTATTTAATAGCGTTTTCATGCGAATGGCAAATGGGTACTGAATTCTTCCAGACATTATTCATTCATAATTTTCTTTGTACAGACTAGGTGCTGTGCTGATGATCGTTGACTCTATACTGCAAGACACATGTGGTAGTTTGATAGCTTTAACTTTGCAAGGAAACAATATTTGTAATCTTTCTTTAGAAAATGCTTGTTTTCGGGTTCCTTTAAAATAAAACTCTTTTACTCCTTTGAACTCTACAGCAAAGTTCGTGCAATTACATCGCAAAAATGTAAAACATACATAGTATCATAGTATTATCCGTTTGTTAGTATTTGTTTGTAAAAATCAACACCGTAAAGAAGTAAAGATTCTGAAATATATTGAGCATGACAATGCAATATGAATATTTTGCATGCACATAAACGTTCTAACATAAGCCTATTTTATTATTAGTGATGAGTGATGTGACGATGATTAATGAAACCAATTGTTATGAAATTAAAGTGGCAACTGAGACGTCCACGCAGAGGTCATATTCCTATAAATGGTCAGACAGATCAATGATGTGATAAGAAACCTTTTTATTCAATACGGAAATCGAAATAAAAATACGTTTTTTCTTTTCTCGCAATAATTTATTAAACATACTTGGCTAACATCTTAATATTCTCTTCGGTATCAAATCAAAAGATAATGATGATGACGCAAAGATACGCGCACACTAAAGAATTCTATTGAACGCATGTTGTTTAAAAGCTGTGTTAAGAATGAACGTTAGGAAGGAAGTTTTGTAGAGCGTACTTAATCACTTTGTATTTTCTTTAATTCCCGCTTAACAACAATCATTCAAATTAGGTAATATAAGAGCTCTTATAGTTAGTAGTAGAACATCCAGCAATGGACCATTTGTTGTCATTATTTATTAATAAACTGCGCGCTGCACAAACCTGTTGCAATTAGTCTCACGTGTCACTTAAGAGATCCCAATATAATGTTAGATAGCAATATGTCATATAATTGTAATTACCATTAGTTAGTGATTTGAAGGAAACTGATGATGAAGCAACAAAACGTGACAGTGACAATCTCTACATCCATATTTAGAAGCGGCTAGGCCACTTATTATTCCATTCACGCATTATTTTCACCAACAACCACCTAGCCTTTTAGTTACTGTTGCAATGTTTCCGTTGCTGAAAGACATTGATTGTATGCGCAAAATGTAATATGCTCAGACAGCTATCTCCGGTAACCATGCCAATTAAATACTTTGCAATGTTGCAATTGATGTTGGCTAACAAATAAGTTCTACCAAACCATCCCGTAGTCCCTATTGCGTATCTATTCTATCGCATATCTATTGCATAGTGTCAATGCAACGTTTCCTGGAGTTTTTTACAAGGTTATTGCTCATCAACTGATTGCGAATATAATGGCATTGATATAGTATTTTTACTTCAATGAAAATTGACTTATCTTGAATCTCTGCATATATTGGATTTTGATTTGATGACCCATAATGATATCCAAGACGATAAGCTAAATAGAATTTCATCAAATGAAGTCCAAGCCCTCAAACTTTCCATGACCAGCAGGTGCTTAAAACCGGTAAACATAACAACGATATGATAAGCTTCCCAAAAGCATAAGAATAAAATCATTCATTTCTAAATTTGGTGTTACACACCTAATGCATATATAATTACGGTATTGCTGATTCTGCATTAGCAAGCGCATCAAAAATAGAATATTCAGATTATTTCTGCTTGCGAACCACTCAATTTCTTTGTCTCATACTGTTATATGAAGATACTGAAGATATTGCATTCTCCTACAAATGAGACATGATAATAGTAAAAACGGGGTCTAGTGTTCCGTTTACCATAAACAGTTGTGTTTATGTAAATGCAAAACAGGTAATGTGACAATGACAACTCGGCAACCAAAAAGTTTGGAAAAGTTTTCCTCAGCCTTCATATAATTATCGTCAACAAAGACTTAAAAATATGATGAGCAAAGCCTCCAGTTAATGGCCAGTACGTATGCGCATAACAGCCATTTTCGATAACATACTCACATCAAATACATATTTAACAGTAGGCATTTGCCTTTAAGGTGTCAGGGGAATTAAGAAGTACAATGAAAAATGAGACAATGTAGAATTTTCATTATGGACAGTGTAAATACAAATTGCATATCGCATTGCAAAGTATATTTGATATGTGGAATCCATGGTAAATTCATTAACCTACATATTTGCATTATCACAGAACATGGACATGCCGAAGAGAAAATATTTTGAATAAATATGCTAAGTCTTAGTATTAGAAATATTTAGTAAAAAAATTAGTATGCATGATATTTTTGGATCCCACAGAGACCGACGTGCTAGGGAACATGGATTCTTGAGCGCAGTGGTTAAACTTAAATTTGCTTCAGAGTGTGATACCTTATGTAAGGTACTGTAGTATTTATTATCACCGATCCCGTCTCTACTTGCACATTTCCAGGAGAGTCTAAAGTTTAAGCAGTAGTGGGCTAAGGATAAGGAGAAACAGGCAGCCAGTCTTTTATTGAAGTTGACCGAATGGGAACCAACAGACTGGTAAATTTTAATTGGAAATTGGTAGCATAAGAGCAACCTTAAATCTTTACTTGTCTTCCTCAGAATTCAGTGACTTGCAAATTTGCAATGCTTATACGTTCTGAAAAATTGCCGTTACAATGCTTAGGAAACAGGATTATACACATGTATTTACTGAAATTTGAAATTAATGTTTATTTCAATTGAAACTTCGTTACATAATGAGTTATAACTGCAGAAATGTGTAGCAATCCTTTTAAAGTTTAATTTATCATAAGAAAATTAAAAGCGTGATAATGGGACGATAGTTTGTGATAATTACTTTTACATTTGAGTTTCAATAATTAGTTATTACTTATAGTAAATTAACGTACGTGATTCAGTTTAGTGCTATAAAAATTATAAGAATATCAGTTCGACGCATTGGCCAATTAAAATACTAACCATCAGATCAGTACAACTGCTAGAATGTCATAACATTCCGAATTGTGCATATCACAATCTAGTTACTTGTAACGCACAGATAATATTGGAACACGTACATTATTTGCACCTCTTATTTATTCGTGGTGAGGCAGAGGCAGAATTTTCGTATTTTTTAAAAGTTGACAAAACCTGCATATATTCTATTTTTCTAGATACATACATCAGCCTTTTATCAAAAATTTTGAAAATCACATTATTGTCCATTTCCTGAGCCAGTGGTGGTGGTGGAGGCGATACTTGATGTGCTTGTGCTGGGCGTCTGGGATGTAGTAGTGACAGGTGGATCTATTCTCGGCAACACCGGCAAAATGGAATTTCCAAAATGTGAATCTTGAGGCACAAAGTATCCAAAACTCGCAAGATTAGCTTGTGCTAAAACCTGCATAGCAGACCTCATCCCTGGCGACATCATTATATCTCCGATTCCGGTGGGCGCCTGTTGTAAGTTAAAAATATTTTATTTTATGTTAAATGTCTTCCTACTAACTAAAGTCAGTGCAGCCATAGAAAATTAAACAAAACAATTATTTGCCTTTAACCTGGGACTGAAAGGCAGTGGTTGTTGGGGACATCATTGGTGAGGCGTTGCTAGTAGCAGTGTGCATTCCTAGGGAGGCAGCTGCCCCTTCCTTCAGTAAACGCTTAGTCCTTTGAATATCTTCAAGCACCTTTCTCTGCTCTGAAGACATTTTGATTTAAGGGCCCAGTAGCCGTATAGTTCCTACTGTAAACGGAGGTTTCTTTGCAAGAGTCTGAAAAAAGAAACAAGGTGAATGAATGTGATTGGTAGTTAGTATCATAAAAATGTGCACCCACCAATACAAAATATTATTTACCGTGGGCACAATAATGAATCTTCTCCAATTAGAAATGCTAATATTTTTAAAGTAATGAACTATTGTTGTACTGAATTATTTTTTTATCAAGTACGCTGGTTCTTCATCGACTGCGTTTCAATATCTTATCACTAATTATACAAAACCACATAGGATATGGAATATTATTAGCTCCCAGCTAATGGTGAACAAGTAAACCATAAAATCCTTTCACCTCTAAACTCACTTCACATCCAATGAAATATTTCCAGCAAGTAGCTATCTTTTCAGTTAAATGACATACTAATCACAAAACATTGTTAATTGTGACTAAGGATTATTAGTTGATTTTGATTTCACCTTAGTTCTTAGTTTATAAATTGGCCACTTCATTCTGAGGGTCATGTCACATCCAAACATGCCGGCGCACTTATCGATCCCTGATAAGCCTGCACTCGGCCAAACGAAACGCAAAGAACGCTCCCTTACTTTAACACAATGCTAACTGGAAGGTATCAAGCACTTCATAATAGAAGTGGAATTAAAGTCATGTTTGGATGTTTGCTCATAAAAACCACACAGTAGAAACCATGAAGCCACGACTCCATTCTTATATCCGCCGTTAAACATTAACTCCGCTCTGGTAGTTAACTTGGTGGCTACTCCAATTTACGAACAGTTACAAGTTAAGTCCATCAAACCTGGAAAATTGACTTTTCTGTCTATCATATAGTTTGTTTGCGATTGCAACTTTGCAACCATTCTAAAAACTGGACGAACAACACAACAATACAACAGCTGAAATGCGAAGCTCAATGTAGAGAGAGGAGAGATGCACAACAACGCTCATCTGACGGATCTGATAGTGTGCTTATGTATCTCTCGTTCATCGTGCTCAAAAGCCGATGCAATCACTAACAACGGCGGCTTATAAGGTAGCATTTTTTAGCATCGTTGACATATCCAACAACAAACAACAACCACCACCACCACACAACAAAATATGAAATAGGTAACATTCAAGCATGGAAAGCGTTCATATATGCGGTCATTCACACAAGCACATTGGGCACAACGTGTTCTCTTCGCTAAACTTGCACGTACACGAGAGGAGGCTATTTTTTTCACAGTGTGCAGAATATGTGTGATGGTAGGTGCAGGTGGAGTGTGATCGTAAAATATGCGTTGTGCATTGTGTTCCGAGCTTTTTCTATAAAAAAATGTTCTTACACACTCGCCAGCTTAAAAAGCTGCCGTTAGCTCTACTCTGGAGCTCGATTTTCAGAACACTAATTTTTATATGGCCTATCATGTTTAGTCAGATCAAACTCTCGAATTTGCTGCACCCGGAGCTCGAGGAATGTATTAATTAGTTAATTACATCATTAAGGAACAATTGAATTCTATCCGAGTCGGAGGTTAGGGATTATTAAGTAATTGCTATATTTTGTCCCCGCAGGTATTCATAGTATCCTATCCGTGAAAGTTCCGCCTACTTTTTATCCTACTACTTATTACTTCATTCCACTAGTAGCAAAAAGACTAGTGATTGTATTCAAATATTGAATCTCCAAAGTAGACCAAAGTCCTTGTCGAGGAAGGAAGATTCATATGATAGATTATAAATTACTTGTCTGCCACCTGCTTTTTGCCAATGTCAGAAGGTTACAGACGGAAATTACCTTTAATATTTGATATTAGCTAACACACGCGTAAAGCTGAAAAATAAGAAGAAATCCTCCATGATCATTTATGACTGCATATGATACAGAATGACAGAGCGAATATTAATGAAGCTGCGTCAACAATAACTATAATTTGCACAGAAAGCATCATGTGATAAGATAAATGAGTTCGTCATATTTGCGTTTCCTGCCCATGATCATCAGCAGAAATGTGATATTTAATGGGCCATAATGTCGTAATACAATATACAATGCCACATCCTCATATGCAAAAGTACATGTTTTACATGCCAGCATTTGTTAAACTGATCGATCGATAAAATGGCAAAATTATTTAAGTTTCATTAATTTATAGAAACTCTTTGCTTTCCCGATAGCATTTAAGCAATGTAATGCCGAATTATAGGAATTTGAATTTACAGCACATTGTGGGTACGTAAGAATGGAATGGGTATGTTTATGCGTTGTGGATTTTAGTTCAAACTGCAGAGTTCAGTAACTGCTACGCGTCATTGCATCACCAGAACTGCGCAGATAGTGAAAGGATGCTTGTATTTTTAATTGGTTGAGTGCTATCAAATATAACTGTTCATTTTTTAATGCTGGGTAGTGTAGGGTGTGCGTTGTATGTATTTTATTCAGTATGCTCATGAAACATTTAACAGAAGTTAAGGACTAAGTATAGTGTCCAGTCCAACGAGTTCATTGTAATCCATTATTTTACAACATAAAATTGATAAACACAATTTGTATAATGAAATTAGCAAGTGGCCCTTCCTATTCGTAAACTTTATTATTTCCTCTAATTATTTTAATATTACAATTTTTCAATCAATGCATGCGTTTATGCGTTATCAAATGCAATATTATATACGCTCCTGCTCGCAACAATCAGACAGGTTGTGTGGCTCATAGTTTGCATTACGACTGTATACAATGTCATACCAGCTTTCCTCTCAAGTAGTTTACCTTCATGCCAGCATTTTCTTACATCAATAAAAAAAAGTTGCATTTCATGTATGTAAATTGTAAACACTTGAGAGGAGCGAGTGGTTGCTGTATTCTCATTCTCTGTGAACAGAAATGGGAAAGACGCTGTTCCTCCTGCTGCAAGAGAGGTCTATGTTCTCTCCTGAAGAGTTCACTAGTCATCAAAGTAATATTGTGACGTAGTATAGGTTGTGGAACTAAACTTCTTTCAGATTTTGATGGTCATAAAGCCGTAACAACAACTTATAGACGACTTTTTACGAGAAATTGGATTACAAGTCTGTTCCATTGTTCCATCTCCATCAGCCAACAATATCAATGCATTATGCATGTATTTTGGATGTTACCTCTTTTTTTCAATCCCTCTTCTATTGCAAGTACACATGTTGTAACTTATAACTCCTTGCGCTGTATTACTCTCACTGGTCTCATTCCTTCGTCAGTTTCCTCCACACTATTCTTTCTTCCTGCTGGCCTAGCTTCTCTCCTGCCTTGTGAGAGAGAGAAAGGGGTTCAGAGTGAAAGGGGTTCCACCCGAATGGGTACATTTCCGCATCCTAATTTAACGCAATTAATCCTATCCAATATATATTATGGTACATTTGGGATCTCCTCCCTTAATTCCAAAATCCAATCTGAAATCTATAAAACGTCTGTGAGAGTCTTTTCGTAACCTCTCCTACTACACTATGTTCCTGTGTATGTGTAGATTTTCAATATCATGGATTTGTGTGAATATATTCATAACTACAGAAAAAATATAATATCGTGATCTTAAATCCCATGCTTTGGGTTATAATTTTACTTTTCATTATAGCTGGCAACTTTTTGGCCAATCGCAGTACTCACAATATATAACTGAATATAATTGGTGTAATTACTTTGTTTAAACGAAAATTCTGCAAGTGGAAATAATACATCACACGATTAAACTGCCAAAATCAAGTAAATGAGACTGTCCAGTTGGTACATATGCTTGCTTATTTCTGTGAGATAGCTAAATTTGCTTCAAAACTTTTTTAACATATTTTGTAATCGAATGACTAAAAGATTGTTCCGTAAATGTTCATAAATACTAGTTTTGCATGCACTATTTTTTGTCATAGAAATCGCAACAAGGATTTGTTAACAGCATTCGGAGACTAAATCGTAAAACATTTTCATCGATAATTTAGGATTTCATATTATTTCAATGGGATGTAAAATGTGGTGATGCTAGGAAAGAAATGAGTCATGAATGAGACTTGAGCATATAGTATGCTGATGCTACTTTGGTTCGGTTTTGAGTTTTCCTGGGGTTTGATGAAAACAATAATCCATCCAAAGTGACATTGTTAGGGCTTCAGGCGTTTTCGTATCTCGGTGTTTGCCTGTGCATTTCATAAAATGTGTTTTATGGCTGCTGGTCTGGGAAAATACTCCCAAGAGACTAAAAAGAGTCTATTCTAAAACACACGATTGCCTCCAGGAGATATTTTTAATTCTGCGCTGCTAAAAGTAGTTAAAATGACTCCCACATTTTTTGACAGCATCGAGGTTTTATAAGTATGAAGTGGGTAGTTTTGCTGATATTAAAATGGTGACTGTGCAGAATGCAGAGACCTTTAATTAAGAAGTAACTTGTGATTTTCAGGTATTTATGCTCAATTAACTAAAGAGTCAGGAAATAGTGACGGAAAGTTGACTTTTCGGGCATAATTTTCCACAATTAATCGGTATTCCGCATCCGATATCCTGAAATGAAGATTTTGATTCTTTTTAATTGGCCGTTTCCTTTGGGAGGAACACATTATAGTTACAATGCATAGATATACTGTATATTATGCTTATTTAAGGAATATGCAGCTTCCTGCTGAGACTAAATACTGAATTGAATGGGTTAAATAGGTTATGAGTTTTGCATGAGACGGAAAATATTTTCTCAGAGATGTTAAGCAAATTATATGAGCACCACACAAACGGCAACTTTAACTTCTCATCCCCATTTATGTGCAAAATATCTTTCATAAAGAGAGATAAAAATTTCAATTAGTGAAGCATATTATGGAAAGACTGGATGGAATGCATGGATAATGTGATATGCATGCATTGGATCACGGATCCTTCAAAACCTCGAGTGAGAGTTAGGATTGAGGTTTTTTGTACGATCCAAAAAACCAACCCTGTGTCGCTGCTACCATGCCAGCCAGCCAGCCACAACGATGATGCTATACAAGTCGAGGCAGAAGACTGTTAGGCAACAAGCTCGAAGCGTTGTTAGCGTTTGCTGGGCTGAGAAGGTGGACGAAAAACATAAGGCATGTTATGATTATGATATGATGCACAAATGAGACTATGTTGCGTTGTTGTTGTGTGTTGTGATAAATGCATGAGAACTTTCCTCCACGCAGGCACAACCCATGCTTGGAGGGTTAAACTTGTTGAAATGAAAAAATGGCGTACTATTTTAATACTTTGTACTTGTTCCCACTCTTCTCCCTCATTCAATTTATTTCTTCCACATTATTCATATATGCATTGTGGATACACACGACGTATCATGGATTCATGATTCATTAAGGTTGAGGGTGTAGGTAAAAAACTACGCCCAGTTTTATCTATCAAAAATATAAGCGTTCAAAGCATTTTTATATGCGTACATGAAAACTCCTACGTACAAAGGGCTATAACATTTAACCCCAATCTATACTTTATATAGTCAATGGTGGATGGACACTGTCAAATTTTATATATTAGCCATCTTTCGATTTTCCAATATTTTCAATTTATTTTAAGCACAAACAAGAGCGTTCACAAAGTCCGAATAGATTTTTTTGCTATTCTTTTGGCCATGCAAAATTAAATTCATGTAGCAAACCATGGAATTGAATTTACTCACCAGCTTCAAACAGAATGCTAAAGTGAAACAATTGAATAGACATTTTCTCTTCACATTCTCTTCAAACTACTTGTACGCATCGTCCTCACTTTGCATGCTACACCGGGAACCGGGATCCCCAAAAAATTAAGGTCAAAGGTTCTTGATGTATGGCATGATATTAATTGAAGTCATCATACATTTTCGAAAGACATACTTACGCTCAAACGTCAGCAACAGATAGCACACTTTGTTTCAACAAAATGGAGCTCACACACTCTTGCAATATAGCTTATGAAGAAGAGAAAGAGCATAGCATATGAAAAAAGTACATAAAAATCCTTTGAAAATGATGATGAGTTGAATACCTTGGCGAAAAAGTAGCCCTGGCACTCTGAAAATACGAAATAAATAGGATAGTAAAAATCCCGTAATAAAAAATATACATGCATACATCCATATCATACTTTTCATATATTTTTGTCCTGTCCAATCTCCTCCAACATGTAGGAAGATAAATGTTATAATAATAATAATAAGTATTCGAAAGACGTAAAGAGGAAGATAAAAAAAGTTAAGAGAGGGAGAGAGCACACACACTGGCGTTTTGAGAGATGCTAAAACTTCATAATAGATAATGAGTATAGTTATAAAAAGACTTGTATGAAAGTACAGAGAGAAGAGAGGAACTGAAAGTATTACGAATTATACATCCACACGAAAAATATACCAAAACTTTCTGTGAGCTCGCGAGAGAGAGAGAGAGATTCCATCCAAACTGAACTTTACAACAGCATATTTTATACGTATTTTAATGCATATATAAAACTATACAATGTTTGATTTTGAATACGATGGTGGTGGATGGATTGGATGGATGTGGACGATGGTGGTGGTGGTGAGAGAAGACGAAGAAAAGAGTGGTGGAGGAGCCTCAGTAATGTGTAGTAGTAGTAGTGGTGGTGGTGGTTGCTGTAGTGAAGCTCTCTCTCTCTCTCTTTCTGGCTGTGTAAAAATTAAAAAAGGCTTGCTTGATTCTACCCCGTAGCGTTTTTTGTGTGTGCTTCGATTTGGAGAGAGTCGAGGAGAAGAGGAACGAAGAGAAGGAACGAGCGACGAGATAAACTTTTTTGGTGAAGGTGTAGAGCATTATGGTATATAAGGCAATTCCTCTATTTTATAAAGCGTGCATTGTATACTTTTCGTGGATCTACATGTAGACACATCTACATTATATATACGAAAAACTGTCCATGTAAAAAAGTTCCTCTCTTCATAGTTCATAGTGAGAAGAGAACTGTGTGAGTGTGTTTGTGCAAGTATAAATATAATTTTTACTTTTGGTATAGGGAACCCCACTAATCTCTGGGTATACACACGCATACACACTCAGAGAGTGAAAAAACGGCATAATAATAATATATACAAGCGCTGCACACTGGTGCTGAAGAAGTTCTGCTGAAGAGGAGGATTTTTACTTTACGGATACGGATAGAGAGTGGAATGGTCGAGTGAAAGATATTTAGAAATAGAGGGAGATAGGGCTCTTTTCTGTAGATATAGTAATATCAATATATTTTTTACATATAAATTTGTCAAGATATATAACAACAATAAAAAACTAGTATACACAAAAATATACAGAGAGAGATGATATATATCTCCTTTTTGACTCTGCTTTTACAGAGCAAGTCTTTTAAATGGGTTATATAGATGGGCCCTTTTTATTTTTCTTAGATAGATCTAACTATTTAAAAAATATGTATAGTTTAAAGTATAAAGTTTGTTTTGTAGGTAACTTGAGTTAAGGTTTATTTTATTTAAAGAGGAAAAGAATAATTATTAGGATCCAAAAAAAAAGAAGAAGAGGGCAACTTACTACATACTCGTGGAATAGGAAGGATCACAAATTTTTACAAGTTGTAACCGTAACGACATGATATTTCTACTGAGAAAATGTTTTAAGTATTATTTATTAATTATCATATACGACCACCATCATCATCATCGTCCACCTTTTTAAATGTTGTATCATTTATGATTGTGTGCAAAAGTGCGTAAGCTCAAAAGAGAAGCAATTTTATGCGTGAAAATTATTCTGCAAAGGAGAGAGAGAGATTTTAATCCATACATATTCATCATCTCATCTGAACACATGAAGACGTCGAAGAAGACGTGTGTGGATTAATATAGTCTTCTTTTACTGCAGTTCTCACGCGAACAAGCCCTTTAAACATTCTCCGAAAGAAAGTTTCACGTATGCAAATGAAGAAAGCAAGAAAGAATGAAACTCAGCGAATGTAATTTATTTTAAGAGTGATTGAAGTTTTTTTACCCTTCCCTTTCCAGGATGCTGTATCAGTAATTAATGTGCAAAATAAGTATCACTGTTGAATTGATATTTATAGTAAAAGTCGTGTGTTGTTCGTAGGTGCAGCATCTGTTTATACCTTCACACAATATTTATTTTATTTTAAAGATCTTCATCAATATATAAATCGTTATTTTTTCATGAATAAAATAATTTAGAAATAAATATCGCATCAAAAAAAAACCATACATACCAAACAGATTATTATAAAGTGCTACAAGTATTATTATCGCCGTTGTTACCAACATTTATCATCACCACCACCACACCATCATCACCTTCTCCCGTCAATATAAAATATTTAATCTTTCACATCTTCATTAGCCACCATTCAACATTCACGTCATCCTCATCATCAGCATCATGTATTATTGATCGACAAGTCAAGATCATCATTTTTTTACGATATTTCAAAGAAACGTCAAAAATTCACGAATTCCATCATCATCTTTAGATACTTCTCTATGCTTACTTGTTACTACTTATCTGCAAGTTGAGACGTAACGACGATTTGGAAACCGACATAATTATCTGATTGTTTTGTGTTTTGTAAAAAAAACCTCTCGCTCTCCTCCTCCTCCTCCCTGATATGAAATTCAACACGACGTTTAGTTGACTTCCATTTGTTTAAAGCGTTTTTTTGCACTGATTACACAAGAGGAAACGCGACTCGTCAAGATTCCATCAGTTTTCAATTTTGGAAGTATGAACTTTAAGTACACGACTTTTTCTCATCTACAAGAAGTATCCAGCAGTTTTTATTATGACCACTGCTACGATGCACGATGTAAGTACCTATTTTTCATGTAACGATTCTCTTTTGACATCTCTCTAGTATTAGTGATTGCTGTACCGTTGCACCATGGTAACTGTGAAAGATAGATACATTGTTGATTGTTGGGCCATCCACATTTTAGTGAGTGCATGTGCACTGGACACTCCTGGTTGACTTATGTTCTGAGCGTGATACATTTTGTGTTGCAATTTGGCATGGCATTGTTATTAATCAAAGCTGCATTTTTGTTTCCACGAACATTTAGTTCGTAGAATACAGCGTCATCATCAAATAATCATTTGTTTAAGCATCACGTTTAATGCTTATGCAAAGCATCAATAATATAATGTTAGTTATGCAAGTTTGTTCTATTAATTGTTGCGCTGTTGTATTAGGGTTAAATCTGGCACACAAGTCTTCCTCCAGAGTCAGTGGATCAGGTCAAGAATAATCCTTTGGATTGATTGGGTTTCTACTGATTGAATCTTTAACCGAAGTTGAGAGACAGGGTAGTAAAGTTTATACGTTATACCAGTTAAAAGTTGGGTAAGGATGAGTCACACGGTTTAGTTTTATTTTGCTACATGTCTATCAACCATCATAAATTACTTTTCGACCCAAACCCTTTCTCAAAGGAAAGGAAACAGTCGTAGCTATTAAAGTTCTTATGCATAGCTACTAGCTACTAACGAGGGACACTCACGAGGTGTTGGTGAGGAAATTTCTTCATACTTCGAATGATTAATACTATTAAAAAGGAATTATATGACACATTTGTTTTGTGAATGAGCATTTGATTCAGAATTATGAGCCTACCAATTTTTGGAACCTGTCCTTCAAAAAAATTTAATTGAGAATTAAAGTGGGATTTCCATGGTCACCAGAGGATGGTTTAAAAAATAGATTTGATATGCCTCAACCTTATTCTGACATGCTTTACAAGTCAGCACTTAGCACTATAAGATGTCAATAATTTTAAACAAAGCTCCTGCTCGCAAAAAGTAAAGTCACACGAGTACCTAGGTATATTTCAAATTGTTTTTATCATGCATGTCAATAAGTATCAAGGTCAATTTCATGAACACGTTGTGAGGTTCCCTCGTGAGCTCAGGATGGTCGGGAGTGAACGAAAATTATATAGTCAGATATATAGATACAAAATATATAGTTTATGCAAATGAGCCTTATTTGCATAAAAGGCATTTTATGCAAATATGGTATATGAAATACAAATGAAAGTCTCATTTGCATAATTATATATTTAAAAAAACTATACATCTGACTATATAATTTTGATTTACCCCGGACCCTCCTGGGCTCCGTAAGTAGCCCGTATTTGCGACGTTTTGTACTTGCTAATTATTTCTAAAAATATCCAAAACTAATTATGTATTTGTCTCTGCAATTATCGGTAATAAGAATAAGTGACATAAGAAATGGGAAGGTTCAACTTACATATGCATATTAAATTCTTGTATTTGTATTTATGGACTCATTCGGGTAAACCATTTCATTTAAAATTTTCTCTTGACATTTAATTTTACGCTTAACACCAGCATCAATCACGATCGCCAGGATAGGAATGCAAAATTAAAGACATTAAATTTCTTGCATGGATAATTGCATACCACAGGGAAGTTGTACATTTTTGCTTACATAATTATTACCCTTCATAAGATAACATAACCTGCGTCTTTTCCATCCGATTTCTCAGTGCACTACGCTACGCATCAACAACTGTCATAAAAGCTCTGTAATATGAAAAATTATCATTTAAGCAAGGAATGGGATTATTAGTTGCAGATTATGTAGATTAGATTAAGCTTTGTGTTACAGCGTAAATGCGATAAGGATGGGAGCTCTTCTTGCTCCTGTATGCACTCACGTTCCAATCCCATCTCTACGCTGGGGTCTCTCTCTGTTGGGCAGGGCAGTTTGTAAAATGCCAAACAATTTTCTGCAATAATGGGCGGCACAGAAGAGCTTGCGTAGATTTGCATAATAATATTGTGGCAAAAGGCAGAATGTTTGATTTTATGCAATATTTCATGCAGTATTCGATAATCAAGAGCATGAGTTGGCATTATTATTGGAAATGAAGATAAGAAACTTTTCATGCGTTTTCTAGATTTCAATATTTTGAGCATTTTTCAATCTTATGAGATAAGAAGAAGATTGATTGATACAAATAGTTACTGAACGATTCTTCATTCTTCGTTTGTTAATCAAAGTCACGCATCCTGCTCATTCGTGTACTGAAAATAACGTTAGTTTTTCTTCAGTGGAACAAGCTTTAATCAGTTAATATGTTTAATTGCTCAACTACGCTGACTATAGTGATCATCTATTAGTCATTTAATTAGTTCGCTTCTGACTGATACATTTTCCCTAGCTTAAATTTTTCATAAATTACCCTAACTGTCGATATTCTAGACGAATTGCTCATGTGCTATTAATCATTATCTAATATCTCGTAATAGAGCAGTAAATATAGTTAGTTTATTACGTCTAATAATACCTCGGGCACCTTAAATGTCTGAAAGTTAGGAGTTGAAGCTGCCGTATTACATCCTATCACTCACTTGGAGTTTTTTTTTGCAGAGATTGTGCTCCAAGATTAAAAATCTGACATAATTTTGAATGAGCTGTGGGAAGTATCGGTTTAGTTAGTTGAGATCAGTCATAAAAAATATGAGACTCGCTTGAGCTAGAAGATTTACGTGGTGTGGTGCAAGTTGTGAGACTATTGCGTTTGTAGACGTCTGTGACGGAAGTGCTGCTCTGAAGCGGATACTGCTGTTGACTTGAAGACGGTATCTTAGGGAAACACGGCGTTGCTAGCTCACAGTTATAATATAGCTAGATAGATCGATTTTGTGGTACAGCTCGTAGCATTATCTCTGCTATACGATTGCAAATACGAAGATGTGTAGTTATTTGGTAAGTTATATCAGTTAATCGCACTACTTTTGTTATAAGAAATGAAGTTTTAGCGTTGAACTGAAACGTCGACCTTGAGAATGTCGTGTAATTGTCTTGTGTATCAGGCAGTAATAATGAGAGATCTTTCTATGATTTCGGTTATTTCTATTCTTTGACCGCTTTCATGTGAGTTGTCGCGCGGTTGTGGTGACGCATATTTTTTCTATTATTAGCCTGACTTGTTGCAAGTCTCAAGTTGATTTCTTCCGACTTAAGTAAACTTCACCTAAATTTACGTAGCTTCCGTTTCGTTTCGTTATTGGTTAAAATTCGGCTTTGTTGTTGCGAAACCTACAGTTCCATTACGATGAGGCCAGAATGCAATCAGGATGAGTGGAAAGAAATGTCTTTTTTGCATACGTATTACATAACTTTATCCATCAATTTGTATTTCCTCATCATAATATAGTTTTCTCGTATTTAAAATGTGTACTTGGTTGTGCTTTGTGCTCACTACTTGATTCACATTTATTATGAAGCGTGAGAGCGTCGCTAGTCGTTGTTCTGCGAATACATAAGATAGGAGGCGAATAGCACAACGACGCGACAGCTACGGAGGCATTTAATTGTTCCAATTCTTGTTTTGAAGTTTAAAGCTTCCAATTTGACAGACCCCGTTAACTGGAAAGTAACTAAAGAATGAATGTATAGTAATTTCAATGAGCCGTTCGGAGAACCATTAAACGATTAATAAGAAAATTAATGGAAGTTTATTGATAAGCCTCCCATTGTTTTTTCTATCGTCTTAAATCAATGCTATGACCAAAAACACGTCAAAATCATGAAGCTAAAGTAGAATGAATGATAATTATTTTATAGCCAGTTGTCACTACTACTACCACGACCAACTACGTTTTCAAGTTATATTAAGATTTTGAATCTTAAAAAAATAATTGAACTTTAATTATTGCACTGAAGATCTAATATCGGTTAAAGCATTCAGGTCACATAAGCCCACAGCAATCTTAACTTTCAGGGGGTGTATTAATTCAAATTAGGTAGGTATTACGATTTGTGTCTTGAAAACGAACTAACGCATAGTCCGTAGATGATCAGTTATGTTTTATCAGTGGAGCTGTCAGTTGAAATTATTCTCAGCTGTAAAATTGAAGCAATATTGAATAATATTTGATATCCAGAGAGAGTTAACATAATATTGTGTAGCATGTAGAATTATAAAATTACGTGTGGTGATGGTACTCCAATAAGTAGCCCATGACTCAGCCTCCGCATACAATTGTTAATGCCTACAGATATATATCGTTAAGTTTTATTAAGTTTTCTAATGCTTTAATTTGTGTTTTTATTATTATTACAGAGTCCATTTAACATGCGCCAGTACAATTTAAGCGTACTTAGGCCTCCGGTGAGCAAATCGGGTCCCGGTTCGACTGTTCCAAAGACAACTATGTCGTACAAGACGGCTGCCCAGTCGTTGGATCTCCTTCGGCAGAACATCCAAAGAAGCATAAACCAAGAAATTCAAACCGTAATAACTAAGTACATTGACGTAAGTAATCGTTCATTACAAACTTCACAGATTGCTTACAGTTCCCAAATTAAATCTATTTTCAAAATGAAACTTTATAATGTTAGATTTTTTGTTAAAAGATTGTTACATATTGTGTAGCAAATATATCATGCCTATGATTTGTAGTTTTTGGATGGTTTTTAATAAGCTTCAATCTTTAACAAATTGCAGATGTTTTTTAAACCGGGAATCGAGAATATACGAAATAACCTAGGACCTGATTCGGTTACTGATGATCACATCAAAGGGATGTGTCGTACAATTTTAGAAGAAGCCAAAGTAATGTATCCGGTGTATGCCAATTCTAATCCGTCCCAGAACTGTAATAATAGAAGTGCAATAGACGGGAACGTTGCAGACTATCAAAATAGTCATTCTCAAATCCAAATCAAACAGGAGGATGTTAAACCTCCTATTACCGTAAGTCCACCGACAATTGTCATTGACCTGATGTTCATTTGTTCCTGTATTCCTATTCATTTAACAATTTCTTATAACTATTCATTTTGATTTGCAGAGTCCGTCAGTCTCCACCGGTGTTAAGCGAGAGTCAGACACTGACTCTGAAGCCAGCTCTCTGTCCAATGCCAGTAAGAAGATAAAAAAGTCTGGAAACAAATCGAGCTCAGGAAATAACAGTTCTAGTAGTGGTGGTAGCACGAATAGCACCACTAATGGTAGTAACTCTTCGTCCAACTCAAATTCTCAAAAGCCTAAGAAACCGTCAGGACCGTCCAGGAAGCATGTAGCGCAGTGGGATGTAGCTAAACTCACTACGGAAACGAAGTTTATCATGGGAGCAAAGTAAGAAAAAGTGTTTAAAAAGTTATCGAGACAGTTCGCAATTCATCACAGCAAACAAGTATTAATTATTCTATTATTATGAATGCTGCAGGGCCAACAAAGCGTTGGGATTTGCTCAAACACGTGGTCGACTTTATGTGAAACATCCGGGGTTGTTTAAGTACGCAAGTGATGCTGATGACAAGGAGTGGTTGTCGAAGAATAAACTTATGCCAGCCACTGGTGGACGCGCCTACATAATGTTATTGGAAGACATTGAAAGATTGGCACGTGACAATAAGTAAGTATTCAATCTGCTTTTCTCTGCATAGTATAGTTTATTATTTGAGTTAATAATGAAATGATAGTATAGCGTACTAACTTGTGGAATTGTTTAAACTCAGGCTAAATGTCACCATAAACTATGATGACATCAAAGGCTTTCAAGTTCCAGACTTCATTTTGGACAAGATGAAAAGCTACATTACAACATGGAAGAAGCAGTATGCCGAGGAAAGCCAGAAAGCTAGTACTCCAAATCGCAAAGCCAACAGCAATTCAAGTAATACTACCAGTTCCACTAACGGCAATGGGGGAAGCAATCAACCAAACACCAGTAGTTCAATGACATCAACTACTTCAGTAAACAACAACGCTAGTATTAATAACAGCATTGCTACCAGTAGCAGCAATGTGGACAGTAACTGTACTGCTACCTTTACAACTTTAAACCCTCCCCTCCCTCCACCACTGCCTCTTCATCCACAACCACCAATGCAGCAACAGCACAATGCTCATAATCAACCTGGTCTCCAAAGCTACCAAATGCACGGGCCTGCAACGACAACGGCAACCGTCATTTACGATCAAACGTTTTCCGCCCCTCCACCTCATGAGATGCCCGACATGAACATGAGAGAATATATTCATATTGAGAAACCACCTCCCATGTACCCAGGCCATTCAAACCAGCAGCAACAGCAGCATCCTATGCCACACATGGTAAATCCTAACGGTGGGTATGTCCATCCGAATCATGTTGATCCCATTGAACAAGCCTTAAGTAAAGGAGATTGGTCCGGTGTTTCTGATCGGAGCCTGTTGCAGTACGCACTTCAGGTACGCACTTCATTTTAAAAGTCCACTATATATATGAATGAATAGTTATTATGAGCAGTTGCAAAACATGTAAATTGAGTAGCAGACCAGTAATGTGTTTCATTAATTTACATTACAGAGTACGAGGAACATTGGCTCCTGGGACCCTCAAGATTCGTTTGACCTCATCGAAAGCGTAACAAACGGTGGATTAGGAGGTGGAGGAAACATGGGGGAAGCTTCACCGCTGCTTCAGATTTCACCAGATGGCAGTGCACATCTTAGTGCACCTCCCCTTGGTCCAGTCAGTCCTAGCTGCGAGTTGAGCGCTGTATTGGACCAAGCGTTCCAGTATACCGATACGTAGAGGAGTATTTATACCGAAAGCTCGAGAAAGATGTTGATTACAGACAGATTTGTATCATATAGGTTTTACATGGAAAAGCTTATCGATATATATAGAGAGTTCTATATTTAGATACTTAGTATTGTAAGTTTTCTTTTTTAGGCTAGAAGTTAGGGAATCTATGAGATGATTGGAAACGGAGATATTGATATAATGAACTTAAACAATATCTGACTTAATATATATTTGTGGATCAAGTATTTTCGCACACTCATACGTGTACACTTTAAGAAACCCTCGATGATAAGCCCGGCTACCAAACAAGCAGTCCACCAAATAGACAAAAAAAATCCCGATTATTTCTCTGATATCACACCTCAGATGTAGATGAACCACACTACTTCTCACACAAGTATATATTATCAAATACACAATTTATTATTAAAGTATATACCTATGGATAATATTTGAGTACATACATTATATATTATTATTATCATTATATATAAAGGATCTATGTTTAATTTGAAAGCGATTTGTATGTACTTACTCTGCCTTAAAAAGTCTCATTTTTTCAAGCCGTGACTTAAGATCATCATTAATGTCTACCATGAGTTCTCATATCCGTTGTTGTTATTATTGTTGTTAAATGTTTCTCATTGTGTCGGTAGTTATAACAGATGTAATTAATTTTAAAATAGCAAAATATATATGTATGATGATGCGTTTTTTCTGTTTCTTTTGATTACTGCTTTCTTTCGAAGACGAAATGTAACAGTTCGTACATATTATAATACTATATACTTTAGTAACTGCTCCGGTTCCCAGAATAAGTACATTAAGGCTCGTAATAATATTTATAAAAAGCAGGTATCACTTTACTTGATACTTGAAAGTGTCCGCTATTTTTCTGCATAAAATGGTAAAATTCATTATATAATAACTTTAATGGTTGGTGTATCATCATCATCATGAAAGCATTCATTGATTACTCATTACTAACAATATACCAAAAAGCAAGACCTGTTTGAGGTAGTACAATTTATATTCTCGTTTTCGGTACAACCGTGCAGACTTGAGTTCGTGTGTCTTGTGCAATATTTTGTAGCAGCAAAAGCATTAAATTCGAAAAAGAGGAACCTCTGTTGCCATTGCAGTCAATGAATACGCTTTCCTGATGATGGTTGCGTGTTTGTAAAGCCATCATTTGGGCCTAAGAATTGGTCTCGACTCGTCACTTTATATTTTATAATAAAGTGAATTATAATAACCTGTAATTGTATTTAATACTGAGTTCTTATTTGCACAACCTCATCCCATCATATAATTTTTATTACAGCAATAAGCCTTGCAAATTGCAACAGAGTTGCCATTTTACCCATGTTGTTTTTTTCCTTTGAAGATTTAAGTATTCTACTGTCTTCAAAGGATGTCTTACAAATAATACTGTAGGAGGTGTCTAGAAGATTGCCATTTAAATTGAAAGTAAAGAAAATCGAAATTATATAAAGGTTGTAGGTAGATAGTTAATGTTGTCTATTCACATTGCTTGGAAAATACGTAGAAATGAATGATTGTTTGCATCATTGTGTCACGCAGAAAAGTTTGATATTGCTCGATTGAAGAATTAACCAGAAGAGATGACGACGCTATCCCTAGATCACATACGCAAAACCAGAAAACACTTTTGTCGTAATAATCATAGAGACAATTCAATGTATGCATGCATGGACAAGATAATCTATGTAACGGTCTGCACTACAAATTAATACTAATTCTTCATGAGTAGCAATGTTATTAAAAAAAATTCTTGTCTACTTATCCTTATTTTTTTATTAAAAAATTAGCTTGGTCAAAATTTCAAGAGAAATAAATTCTCAGAACTTGCATCTAATCAGAACTTTATAACGTAGACTCAGGTTAAACATTTCATGCAACAAATTTTTAATGCGTCTGTTTTAATGTACCTATTTGACTGTGCGTAAATAATGCAACCCGAGATATGAACTAGTGTATATTATATTTACGAACTCTAATTACCTCAAGGATGTTGCAAAACATAAGACTAGATTCGCATAATGCACAATAGTATGCAGTATCTTACAATTGCCTACTATCATGTTATGATTTGAGAATACTTTGTGTCCTATACTGGAATTATTAAAAAAACTGTTAGTTGACATGGAGCCATAGATAAATTTAAATTAACCAGTCACAGTATGGATTCTTATCTTCGGTGAGTACGTATAGAAAGACACTTACAAAGCAATCAATTTTCAAACAAAGTATTCCTGAATTAATTTAAGAACGGAACAAAGTAAAACTCGTTATGTTTGAGATTTTTTCAAGAGCGAAGCTTTATGAATATTCCGCATTCTCATGGAAATTTCTCACAAAAGGAGTTCGACCTCATAGTGCTCTAGCACAAGTGAATTAAGTAAGAAAAGGTTACAACAGCAAACAATTTCCAATGTAGGAAAAGGATAAAGAGATGTAATATAGAAAACGTCATTATCATATTATTATTATCATTTTAGTCAAAATAATTTCACTTCCAAAATTCTTGCTCCGTCTCAACAGAGCACACAGTATGTAGAGTTTTGTTTTGAGAAAAGGAACAATGACCAAGAGAATCCTACCAACTTCTAAATTCCCTCATATTTACTATTTACCATAATAATGCCTACATGTATTCCTCAATTTACTATAGTACATTCCATTACTGCGTCATTAGTTGTAATAATTATAAGAAGCATATATAATCATAAATGCTTGTGAAAAGTTGAGCCAAGGATATTTAAAGTGGAGGGTGGCCATCAAGACGAGTATTCGTATTCAAGGGACTCCTCTGAAGACAAGAAGACTCGCAAGAATAGTTTCACTGCTAATGTCTCAACCTGCACATAAAGCAAGATATTTATTTCGAGAAAATGTGAAACTCTCTTTGCAACTTTGCTTCTTGGTGGTAGCAATGCTGCCGTTACAATATAGCCAGTTTGTTTCATATTCACATCCAGACAGAGAGGAAAAGAGGGTGGATGGCTAATGGTGAATAGTAGGAGCAGACAGAAGTGCAGTGGTAAGCAAGTATACAAAATACTTTCTCTCTGGCTCCATAATAAGAAGTAAGAATTCTAGAATGGAGGTAATTGCGGAAAGAATTTTTGTTGGGCAAAATAATGCACTGTGTGATGATTTATGGAAATCGTTAAAAGTCTCTGGTCTTATAATAATATGAAAACAAAGGAATGAATCGCACGCAATAACTCTCGACGTCAGTAGCAGAAGCTCGTTAAGGGAGAAATAGACATTGAATTCAGCTCCGCCTCTTTCACGTCCCTTGAAGAGGAAAGCAGAGGAGAAGAGAGCGAGAGAGACACACACACGGCGAACAAGAACTCTGGTGGTGGTAGAGGTGGTGGTTGGTGAGAGAAAGCCTACATACAAGCGAGCAAACACAGTCGTTCACTCGAGCATTCATACATAAAATACATAGATATTATAATATACTCACTTTTCCACCCAAAAAAGAAAGGTTATATCAGAGGGAATCATCACCACCCTTGACAAAAAAGTGTATACTCATCCTCTTCTCTCTCTCTCTTTCTACTTTCCCTCCCTCCACTTGGAGTTGTATGAACGTTTGAACAAAAACTCGTACATAATTTCCACTCTCATCATTGACAAGGATAAGGAATCACACTGCTCACGGCGGGCCTAGTTGACGAATGTCAGTGTGCTTTAGTTTTCCAGTTTACCTCAACTTTAGTTGTACTTCCTTGCTTGGATCAGATTAGCTGATGATGGTTATATAACATGCATCTCTTCAGCTGCAAATTTTCCCCTCTTGAGTGGGTGATGGTGGCGATGACATCTGGCACCCTCTTTTATTTTCCTGAGTTTACATCTAAATAATTCAAGAAGGAAGGAAATACGTTTGTTCTTGAGAAAACGCATCATCATAATCAGGCTCGATTTTTTTTTGTGGGAGTGGGATGGTTCATTTAATTCACATATTAAGAACAGCTATTTGAAACGGAAGTTGAGTAGAAAGAGGGTAGACGTGTATGACTTGTCAGTACTGCTGATCAAATTAGATCAAATTATGCTGCTGGAAAGAATTGGGCTTTTAAATTATAGGTGATTAATTGATGCTGCCCTGGCCGGGACTTTCTTAGGAATTAAACTTATTTTGAATTTCTAATGATATAAAAGAGTGTAACTCGCGGATTTGAAGAATCTAAACATGTTATAATATTAGATGTAGATCGAATGTACCAATCTTTGATTTTCAAGAAGAGGTAGGTGTAGACTGACAATCAGCGTAACAGGAAATGGGATTCGGTTCCTTTTGAGATAAAAAGAAAGGGTGTTTGTTGTGCACCAAAGAAAAATATTGAATTCCAAGTGTTTTTCCGTGTGTCCGTAGACATAAAGGTTTGTAGTTGTCTAAGCACGGGAAAATTAACTAAATAGCCAACCCCATACTGGGAAACATAAGATATGATCATAATGCTTTTTGATTGCCAACATACATACCTGCTAAATTAGCGCAAATTCGAAGCATAAACTAAGAATAATTGTTCCAACACTTTTAAATGTTCTAAAAGATAAGCATTTTTGAGAGTCTATGTGGCAAAGTGGCAAATATATAAGAACGTATATACATTGAGTTATTTTCAGCAACATATTTACAAGCGTTCTTGTATCATCCAGATTTCCTGCGGCTCTTTATCAACATCTCCGTGAAACATTGGATGGAGAGCACACACACTACCCGCCGAGGAAAAAAAGATTGTACAAAATACAAATAACTACAGCATTGCTCGTCTTTTTTTGCCCGTACGAGTTTACAAAGCTCTTCACACTTTCAGTTCATAAAACTTGAAAACCTCCTCCTGTTTCACGAAAATAGGATTGTCAGCCGAATTGGTAATGATTTTCCTCGTTTATTGGAACATCTACGAGTATAAATCTTTCGCCTAGCTGACGTCCTTCGACTTACCAATAATAAATTGTGGGATTTTCCGATTGTTCTTCTCCTTGAATTCTCTTTAATTTGCTTTCTCTGGAAAATTTCCAAGGAGACACAATATCTACCAGCCATGATGATGTTGGTGGTTGGTGATGTAAATAATATGTACATACATGTGAACGGACATATGCTTATATGACCAACTTGAAGATGATAATGATGCCAATGGTCTCACATTCAACCAAAAGTTTTGCCTTTGCCCCTGAAGTGTTCACCTTTTTAGTGCCACAGCACCATCAGATCTTCGGTGTAAGCTGGAATGAGGGCACGGAAAAGTACGAATTAAGAAGTAGCTAATCGTAAGCCAAAGTGGTATTCAAAGATAACTTTGACGAAGGTAGTAAATCCTTTTCTATCGTTTTTAACTTTAATACTAAACTGATTGTGGAAAAGTTGTAAAGACTACAAGTCACCAGAATCACGCTAATCCTGTACATATGAAATTAGCCAAGAACAGATCGGCTTCATAATCATTATTATTTTTTTAAACAAAACATTATACCAGGTTGGCAGCAAAAGATTCATTATTCATTGGTTTTCTATAATTTTTTAGCTGTGGTCTAGTTCACCTGATATAAGAAGAAATGAAGGTATAATTAGATACTCGCGTAAAATACGTCAACCAAAACCTGGCAATCGACAAAGGAAACAGTATTTACGAATGTCCGACTTTCAGTTCTTATATGCATGATTTGGAGTTAAAAGTGTATGATTCTTTTTGCTACTGCAATCGATAGTCACAATATTTTATTCTCAAAGCAAATTTTGTTTGTACTTGAACTAATTGTAAGCACATAGTACATATAAATTGGCAAATAAATAAAAATCGGACAGTAGTAATATGATAAATTACCGCATTTCTGCTCTTCTAATAGCATGAGGGAATATTGTTTCTCAAAACTGCAGATATAAATGCTAGAGAACAGAAAAACAAAGGCTGCTTGCAGAGCTGCTTGTATTTTTGTACTTTTGATCTCCTTTTATGTGAAGAGTGGTGATTTGAAGCTTGTTGACAGTTGATATTGACAAAGTTTTTCAAAAAGAGGAGACGCAAGAAAGAGAAGATACTACACGTACTATAGCTCGATATAACTTCTAGTTTAGCTATCGCCTTCACTCAACGCAACGTCGCGTATCAATAGGATTTGATTTTTTACAAGAGCCTTTTCATGAAAAAAAACGAGGAAGAACAGATAGGGAGAAAGCGAATGAGTACTAGTAGCAGCAGAATATTTTGAACTAGCCAAATCAGCATTTAAGCATATTTCTTCTGGACTCGTACCAATTTTTCTCCGTCTACCCTCCATTTTGTTGCATCTTGCACAGATTCAGCTACATGTCACACCTCTGCCATTGTAACACGGTTGCTGTTTTATGGAACTTGTACCTCTCGTCTTTATAGCCCCTGGAAGTGCTACACAGTTAAATTTATGAGTTCTTTACCAGCTCCTCAATTCAGGCGTTTTTTCTTTCCTTTTCCATTTTTTACATTTAGGTTTTGTCATACTTTACGCCTTTTTCTCCTTACCATGTAGATATCTAAGTGACGTTTTTTCGCTACTGATATCTCCATCCGTAAAATTGAATCTAAAGAATGGAGGAGCAATGATAGCAGAAAATGAGGAAGGAATGAACCAATGAAAAGCTTCATCTACCCAAGAAAATTGCTGATTTTGAACCCATAGTTCTCATCTCTTGTCACTCGTTGCGGGTATTTTTACCACCATCAAAAGGTAATGGAAATAATAGTCTTTTCTTGCAGCCATTTTCTTCTCTCCAGTAATGACCTTTAAAGATGAGGTGAGTTCCGTCAAACCAGCTACTTTGTCCCACACCCTGGCATAGCATGCAATCACTACAGCATTCCCCCATCTCTCTCCTTCACAATTCTCAAACGACTCAAAACACAGAGCATACAAGTAGTGCATATTATATGGTTCCACGCATTAAAAATTGTAATACAATATATCTTATTTTCAGATTCATTCCCCCGTATTTTTTGTAGGGCCCGAGTGCAGAGAGCATTGACAACCGTTAAATCGAGTGAGTTACTGTTACCTGAAGAAAGCAGCGTGTATAAAAGTGAATCCTATACAAAATACTGTATGAATGCATGCACCGCAAAATTGGTTGCTGCTCATTGCACTAAAAGCCACTTCATGATCATGCCTTTCATATAGTCCTAAATTCCTTTCTCTTTGCTACACATATTATTAGGACTATCCTATTATAAGTGAGCATTTGAATAATGTTATAAAATTACAGCTTCCTATATCCACAGAAAATCAGTATAGGTGTCTATGAATACGTCTACCTTATTATATATTATGTTTAGAGAGAGAAAGAAAAGGAGTAAAAGAGGCAAAAAAAATCCTTTGATTTTTTTTCGCGTGTGCATGTCTTTCTCCTCAGTTCACTCCACGATACGTATTTAACTGTGAGCTTTTCCCCACAGAGTTTCCGAACGGTATAGGCTTGTACATAGACAAAGCGACAGACATCTGTTTGTTCGCAATTGCCTTTCAATCTTTCTCAATGCTTTTCTTTCTGACAAACGTTCTCTACACGAATCTTCCTCCAGTTTCTCTGTAGCTACTATGTATACACTCACAAATTAAATCGACTCTGTCAACGCCACATCTGACACATTAAAACCACTCACATTATTTCCACACTTTTGGTCAAGTGTTCCGTGCGAGCAAGCTGTGTAGTTTTTTTAAAGTTCCAGCATTTTCTCTTTTGGCAAATTTTGAGTTTACATACTGATTTAATATCCATTCATCTTTCATGTAGTTTTTCGTTTGTGTATAATCTCTGATTATATGAATTGAATAAACTAGCAAATGCCTAACAAACAGCCCAGCAGTAACAGCAAAAGGTGAAATTCCTATCCTCCTTTCCCGAAATGAATTGCTACAAAGGAGTGCACATTAATTTTTCGTGAATAATGGAAGCAATTGCTTCAAACTGTTTTTTCCAAAAGGCTTCATTTTAATAAAGCTAACTCTACTCATCTGTATGTCTACTTTCTACTAAATCAGCATGATGTGTTTCGTCAAAACCGGAACGAAAAAAGGAACTGATGAAACAAATGAACTAATCCTTTGAATGAGTTTTAAGGCTAAAAAATTGATTATGATTAGAGTGAATTTTAATGGAATGTAATATGCTTTTCTTCATACCATACTGACGTGAGTCGCCTTTCTCAACATTCTGCTAATAACATAATATTAGTTTGAGATTACAAGTAAGCTGATTTCTGTGCGTAGTTGTTCACTGATTTTGTTTTAAAATGATAAATATGCTAGCACATGATACTCCTTCTAGTCAAAGAAACCTCTGTGTAATTTGAAGGATTGAAGTTTGAAATGTCAAACTGTATCCTCTCTTCTGTTTCGCAAGGACAACAAAGTATCTAGGCTTAATTCCAAATATTTTATTAATAGACTTCACACGAAAGGATGGCCGTGTCATGTTCTTTGCAACTAAAACATACAATCCTTTGCAGTACTCTCTGCTACTCCTGTTTTCAAGCTCCACTCTCCTTTCACACAACTCGCGACGCACGTTATTACTTTCCGTTTACCTATGCATGTGTATTGTGTATGAGCATAGAAGCTCAGCTCACCTCAAAAAATTAGATCCACTAATAATGGCAAAGCTACCAGAAGTCCTCCTAAATGTACAAAACCGAATGTTTTGAAGGGGAAAGAGTATACCAACACTGAAATCGTTTTGCATTTTATAAGTTTCCCCACTGACTAAATACTAAATATAGACAGATGAATGAATGACTAGTAAAGTGGGTACATTTATTAAATACATGAGACCATGTATGTACATTCTGCTGAGGTACAAACGGCAGCAGCACAGAAAGAAAGTACATTATTTAGCAACTATTAAGTACATACATATACATCCCTCATTCAAAAACACAACAAAGTTCAAAAAGCATAAAAGAGAGCTGAGATAGAGAGAGAGAGAGTGAAACAAGGAGAAAGACAGTCTTATGAATTTTACAAGAGCAAAGTGCAAGTTAGGTCTGTGAAAGTTTGATCTCATTCAGACGGAAAAGGGTAAACTGTGGGCAATCACCGGTAGTGCTTTTATAGTTAAAGTAAATACATCCGTATAAAACATGCTACAACACCTAGTGCCACTCTGCCGCTCTACTAGACTTGTATACATAACAAGAAGCCGCCGCCACCAACCAGTACCACGAAGACCACCACTTGTATTGCTAAAAATGAAAGTTTAAGGGAGGAAAAAGATGAAAAAAGTGAACTGAAAAAAAGTTCCTTGATATTTCATTAAAACCCTTAGCACAGCCCGATCTGGGAATCATTGACATGCAGAGTTAGCCGTGAATTTTATTCAATGAAAGAGTTTCCTTGCCGCTTCACTGCCCTAGCGGTCTTTTTCCTACTTCTTCATTGTCGTTTACGTGTAACTGTGTGTCTGTGAGGCTGCTATAGCAATGTTGTATTTTTCTTTGCTTTCACCATATACCACCATAAAACCGCGAACGACATCCTCCAACCAATACACTCCATACACATCCATAGCTAACTATCATTCCCCGTTTTCGTTTTCTTCCTTTAGCCTGACCCGATGATGGCGCATTTATGATTGCAGCTTAACATGCTGTTCTCTTCCTGTTTCAAGTCTTACGTCTTAATCCTCAACTCACATCCTTCTCTGGCTCGTTTGTGTAGACAGTAACTTCCGTGGCGTAAAGTAATTTTTATTATAAATAACATGTAAGCATATTTTTGGATTGATGGAGAATACTAATTCTACTCACTCTGAGAGATTGTCAAGTGGAGATGATGCCAGTGCCATACAGCCTACGCGAGATTGCTCCAGAAAGCAGGGCCCATAAAAACACAAGACTTGTTTCTACGCATCTATCAGAGTTGAAAAACGTTGTTAAACGCAGCCATCTACTACCATATGCACAACGCTCAATACAATTTTTCAGAAGCAAGTTGTCGCGGTACTGTTGTTTCTGTTATATGCCTCACAACTTCGAGTAATTTGTATTAGCTGGTCGGGGAAAATACCTGTCAAATTCATTTCAAAAGTTCATTTTTTCCCAAATACAACACAGTAATATCATTTACTTATTCGCTGCTTGTTTCTTAAAAATATGCATCTACGTAAAGGAGAAATGAAGGGAAATACTTTATCTACCTCGCTGTTTCATCCTAAATTCAAACAAAGTACTGCGCATCAGAAACACAGTCAGGCAGCAAAGAGTTTTCAAAATTTGCAACCTAGACAGGTAGAAAAGGTAATCAACCATGAAATTTCTTGTTGAAAAAAACTTTTTTCTAGAAAAAGATACAGTCGTATTAAATTGTATTGACACACTGAGTATGTTACAGTTGTGCTTAGATGGATCATGAATCTCCTTCACCTTAAACCTATGAACGCTTTAACGGCGAGTTCGTGCTACTCAAACAGTAGAATTGAAAAAAAAACTTCATATTATTCTGCGCCACTTACCCCATATTTGTAATGTAGCTCCGATTTACACAAGTGGAAGGAAACTTGGATCACATCAAAATTCTTCAAAGCTTAAGCATACTGCTCGTGAAATGTAAAGTGCGATGAAAAATCATTTTGAAGAAGCGAAATAAAAAAAACCTCTTTGCCTTCATACTACTACTACTACATATTTGGCTGGTGTATCATTTTTAAACATCGTTCGTAACCATTTGACTTCTGGATAATTTCAGTTTTTAATATCAGAGATAAGTGGATCACGAATGTGTATGCCCATTGATATGGGGCTTATCGTGCAATGCCTTCTTTCGAATGTACAAACTTGGAGAACAGCGTATATGCGTAATATAAGAATATCAAATAATGACATTTTAAACTACATACTCTGACATGGTGTTTGAGAAGAGGAAGAAATCGGATCTTTGTAGTGACTCCTTTTATGCTCCATTATTCTAAATCAATGCAATTCTGCAGCCAATTTCAATCAGAGGACTCATGCTGAGAGACGAGAAGAGATAGACTGTTTGCCAAGTAGACAGCGACCTTCATCCACATCAAGTGGAAGTTTTGAAGAGAAATTACTTAATCAGACAGAGGCTAGAAAATTTCGCTTCCCTATTGCAATACTTTACTGATTGTAAATTTAAAGTACGCAACGGCCACTCTTCAAGTCAGCAGCATAATATACATTGGATAATCTGGAGGTTCTTATGTGTATGGAACGTACAATTGATTTTCCCATAAATGGGGAAATACTCTTGTAGCTTGACACAGTTGGCCTTTTCTAAAACTACTCATGAAAACTGAAAACTTTTTCTGTCATTCTCAATTTCGTCCAAGAAAACTTTTTTCATTCTAATAAATAAAAGGGGGAAAGTACACAACGGGAAAAAAGAGTTACAACACGGAACGCTTCTCCAGTACATGCATCACCATATTTTTCAAAGCATGACGGCTTGTTCCCTTTTCATTACAAGTTACACACAGCCACGCTCACACAAAGAACTATGGAAAATGTACAGACTCTCTTCCCAGAATAGGTACTTCCTAAAAACTTTACTACTGTACACTCGCGCTACTAGCATAAGTAGATTCTATGTAAATGCATAAATGGTGCTTGAAAACACGTAGAATGAAGGAAATGAAGAGAAAAAAGTCTGTTGAAAAATAAAATGACAAGGAAGAAAACAAAAAAGTGGAGTGTCGTGCAAAAATAATGTAAAAATGTTAATGGTAAAAACGAAAGCGGTATACATATGGATTAGAAAGGATGTAAAAGAGAAAAGGGGAACAACTGCAGGTTGTATTATCATCAGCATCTCACCACCATCATCATCGCCATTATCATGATATTTGTAGACTCCTTTCTTCTTCCACAACAAACATCATGACCAAAAACTAATGCCAGTCACGTTACGTTAAAGTCGCCACTAGAAGATAATTCCAAGGCGGAGAAATTATAGATCCTTTTAAAATGGATTAAAGATGAAAAGTAGAAGAAGTCTGGCTTCTCTGTCTTTTCTCTCTCTCTCTCTCTCGCCTTAACTTTCCACTGGCTTGAAAGCCCATGAAATCCTTAAAGGAAAAGAAACTAAAAAGAGATTCTTTTTAAAGCTCCTGTTTGCTTACTTTATCAAATTTTGGTTTTGTAGCTGGCTCTATTGTACTGAAGAGAAAACTTTTTTTTAACGAAAATAAGGCACTCCTCGGCTGTGAGCGTTCCATGAACGAACAATGCGACATGCTACTATCGGCTGATGTTGACGGAAAAAAATTAAGGTGATTTTTGTGGTGTGCGTATTACATAAAGTATGTATAGGTAAATAAGAGAATTCTTCAGCGTGTCATCACAATTCTTTTTCAAAACAATTAATCTCTTTAAAACGTCGCATTTCATTAGATTTTTCTCACTCCAACTTTCTCAATTATTAAGCAGAAGATTTTCCTTGCAAATTTCATTTTGAAGTTTAATAATATGATTTCCTACTGCTAATTGGAGAAAGCAATTTTGTGTTCCAGCATCCTTCGCTTTTTGGTTGAAAATTATTGATTTCATTCTATACTTCTTCTTCTTCATATCAATTCAACTTTATGTCCTGGCAATCGTCAACTTTTTCTGCAACCACAGTAGAAAATCTCTTTGACATCATAAAATACACACACGTGGAAGCTTCTTGATGAAATGAAACTATAAAATATGCATATATATATGAACCATACATTTTCTTTTGTGCTATTAACAAGGAATATGACTTATACGACGAAGTATCTCGGTGTCGTGCTAATGCTGTTCTGACGAACAGAAAAATGGCTGAGAAACGTTGCGTTGTATTTCTTGTATTACATTATGAAAAGTTCCCTCCTGAAATTACTTCTTCCAAGTCGTTTAACAGAGGATGCAGGGAACAATGCCAATGCGTTTTAAAGGATAAATGTGCATCACACACCGAGAATGGATGAGGATGATGATGATGGGGATAGCCTGCAAGAACACGATTGTTAGATTTGAACGTAACAAAAAGCAATAATATACCATGTCAGCACACATAGGCACCAACAAAAACACATATCCTTTTTCCCATGTCCTCTGTCTGCTACGTAGTCATTGTAAGGTTATTACTTTTCGATGGATAAAAGGTACGTACATATGTGTGTGTAAAATCGCAGTTACTCCAGTGAAAGGAGGGACAGAGCAGCAGCAAGAAGATGAAAATGTATCTATGATAATGACGACACACTATAAAATGTATAAACGCTAAATATTATTCATAATAACAAGAAAGGTTGTGTGTGCTATTACCACGACTGCACACACAGTAAAGTGTCCCATACTCAATTCCGTGTGTGTGTTCTATGCAAAAAAGACGCAAGTAACTTGGATGCCGATGATGATCATGATAATAATGATGCTGATGATGATACAAGGGATGAGCGTCTAGCTATTTTTGTGGGAGAAGCAGTATTGTTGGCAACTTTAACATCTTTTTTAGAAGAGTTAGGCACCATTCACATCAGCCATCACGTCACAATTTCTCTGCTGTAACATACAGCCACTTCCCGTCCTTGTTCCTGCTTCTCTTCTCCTTCTTCTGCTCCTTCATTGTCGTCTTCTGTTACGTACTACAACTTTTACAACATTTTTTTCTGTAAAAAAATTACAGGAATATCTGAGACTACGTTTTACTTCTTTTTTTTCGTCGTCTTCTTCTTATGCGTACATCTTTCATCCTTGAGAATCAGAATAAAGAAAAGTATGAACGCAATCATTTTATTTCGTCTTCTGGTATCATTCATGGCTCTTTTTCCCCTTTCTTTTCTCTTCCTCTCTCCCTTCAACTTTTATCGTGACACTTCCCTTTCTTTTCTCTGCTGAGTTTTGTTGAAAACCAAAAACCTTTCCTCTCTCCGTCTAGATTCTATTCTTCTGCTTCCTTTGTTGGAAGGGAGGGCATTTACTCTTAATTGATTATGAAAAGTTTTTCAACTACTCAATTGGAAAACTAATGTCTCTCAAATGTCATTCCTTCTGCTCATTTCATGCTCCTTTCTTGAGAAGTGAATGTGGATAGTGAAAGGAGGTGACACATATTATGCATGGAAGATATTGAAAAGCAGATGGTATAAAGAGTGAGCGACTATGCCTCTGTATTATGCATGCTCGTGTGTATTTATAGTACACATCTTGTATACATCAATTGCAAAGATTGAGTAATAAGTACTTATCATAAATGAATTGATTAACTGTGATGAAGTCATTGTCTTTAGGAAATGCCATTGAACGACACGGAAGCAAAAATATAAGGGATAGTTCTGTACTATGGCCAACTATATAGATAGATATTTTTTTAAATTAGGGCCAATGAATGATCCCGATATGCACTGGTTACTTTCAGTGCTACAATCAGAGTTATAGTAACACACCAATACTTTTTGGTACTTTCCTGTCCCAGCTTTAACAATAACTTATGACTGAAAGAAATCGTTGAGTCAAGTTTTGAATCACAGTGGAAATTAAAGACTGATCTTAAATGCTCATTTTCTTCATGTCGTAGAAAAATTTATAGCGTAGGCAAAATGAAACAAGTTAAGGTTTCGTTGTGTAAAAACGTCCCATCTTTTCCTAGAAACACCAGAATAATCCTGATATTTCATGAAAAATGTTGAGTTCACTTTGGTTTAAAAGTGTAAGTTAAGAGAATAACCGCAAGTTTTTCCACCACCGCCGATTATTCAGCAGTTATAATTTTCCTTCTTTTCTTAAACCACAATAATGTCATGGTAGCCTGCTTTCTCTTCTCATACCGAAAAGTTGCACGAGTCAACCACAAACAAGTCTGTGAACTTCCTTTTTCTTCGCAGTCGTCTCCTTTTTTCATTCCACTCTATTGCATGGCAGATTATACTTGGAGAAGCGTTTTGGTGGTAGTGGTTCAAGAGGTGTATGTGCTCCCACTACTAATATCGCGTTGCATAAATTTCTAGTGCTTCCCATTTTACAAAGATACCAAAACTTTCAAGCACGGATTCTACTCTTCTTCAGCTACCGTATACCCATATTTATATCTCTCTGCATGAGTACCCAAATATTAATAAATCGCAAGAAAACGAAATACGAAAGTAGCGAAAGGTAAAACTAATTTTTTGTCATTGCTACGAGTAGGTGAAAGTACACGAACTGAATGCAAATTTAGAACGAAACCTAACATTCGGGCAATCATTTAAAACACACTTTTTCCCGTTAATCAGTCTGAATTCGTAAAAAATAAAATTCTACTACTCACACACGTAGTATTTCAATAACTTTATGTGCATGAAATTTAAATTAATATGTATTGGCATTAATGTTTCGAGGACACATGAAGAAAGACAAACGACATAGGTAACATTTGCAAGTTGCCTAACTATACGATATTATACATTAAAAATATATTACAATTTATGAATAATGCTTGGAATCACTTAAATTATGAGAGAAACTCAGATCTAACAAGAGAAGAAGCGAAAAATTAATTAGATAGACTTGACTTGGCTAAAATGGTTGTGGGGATTTTATGCTGAGGAAAAGCCGTAGTGGCAGTGCTTCAAGCTTTGTTAACATAACAAGTGTATGATTCCCATTAAACTATATTTTTAGGCTGATTGCTAAATCGTCGCTGTACATTTATACATGTGCTAGCAGCCCACTAACTGAATGTGCTGGTCACTGTGTGTGCTTAAAACGTCCAAGGGAAGTTTTTGGGGATGGCAGATGAATATTTATTTGGAAATGAATTCTTGAATTTAACAATGCAAACAGCGAAGCTCAAATAAAAGTTGGGAATGAGCTTACTCTAAAGTCATTTACAGGGTTTCCCATGCGAGCATCTACTTCCATTAGTTCCATTTTATTGTAAATATGTATATTCTTCCATTCAGTACAAAGAGTTCATAATTTAGATAACATATGGCACATTGTATGAGAAGGTAAAATATCAAATCTTATCAGAAAGATAAAATATTTGCAATATCTTGAAACTATTTTTAAATTGGTAATTAATAGCAAAAGTGATGGAATTTATATAACTGAATCAAATTACTTCACTCAGGCAATATCCTTCAAAAACGAAGAGTTTATTGTGAAAGTAGTGAGCGCGGTTGATAAAAGCAGAGCCGTGCGAACTATCCGTAGTATAGATCACAATGAAATATTTGGAGCTACACAAAAGATTGGATGTACTTTATCATCAATTCCGCACCGAAAATCATTAAAGAGGCTTATAAAACCGGCCAATACTTTCCAACCAGCGATCAATACTAACAAAGTGGAATTGAAAGCGAACGAGTTTTAAAAGCAATATCTTTCATTCACCTACAAGTTATTTTTCATAAATTAGACGGCTTTAGAATTTCCTATAATGTTAAATGAGAGCCTTTTGTGTGCTGTGGCAAGTTATAGACAGTGCTGCTGACTTTTCATTAGTCTCTTGCAAGTATGTATGTTAGATGAATGCCATGTATGTAGGCTTGTCCATAATATGCTCTTTTCTGCTGACATACATGGTCAGCCATACTACTCAAGTCAGAGAAAAGTTTTTTCCGTGAAATTGAGACAGAGCACTCTATTCTTGTACTCACGGTAAATCCTTCTTTTCCCCGAGCCGACATTAATATATATCGTATAAAAAGTAAGTTTGTAGATGTCTTCACAATTTTCTCCTACACTATTTCTAATATGCAACGTAATATTTTATATGTTTTTAATAATAATAATAATATTATTATTGTTATTGTTATTATTATTATCATCACAAGAGAAAGTGGAAAGAAAAGTCCGAAAAGTCAAGGAAAAAAAAGTTGGATGCACACAATAATGTTCAAAGAATATAATATATGTCAGAAACTGGAAAGGACGCTCGAAAAGAAAAAGAGGACATGATTCGTGGCAATGCGAGACGACAAACAGCGCACAAGAGAAAAGAAGACTGGAATCACGTATAAACCTACCTAGAAAGGTAGACATCTGTATATGCCGTCCTCTTTGTAGAATTACACACGTGTGTTTTTCTAACAAAGCAAAGCTCAAGTGTATACATAATATACGCGGTTTTCAATGTAAAAGTATATATCTGCTGGTGGGAGAGTATAAGGTGTCTTGGACTCATGTTGTAGTAAGATGTAATCTATGTACTCATATAACATGTACGTTTGTCTTGACTTTTTCCTTTTTTTCCGGAAGAAAGAAACGAAATAAAAGTGAAATTAAGAAAGCTGCTTGACTCACTGTATGTGTGTGTGTGTGTAGCTTGGCTTGACTTTGACTTGGTTAAAGAGGAATTACCTTGTTTTTGGCTGAATGTACGGCTAAGATTATTAGTGGGCTACTAAAATGTCATTCCTTTTCACAGAGAATGACTGGGCATTGTATCTTCATCTACATACATCATTCATTCTCCTTATTATTACCATTATTATATGTGCTTTGCAGTATAAAAGAATGAATGGTGACTTGCAAACTATCCATATTGTTCATATAGATATATGCTCATGCACTTACTTGCTGTAAAGATGACTAGTAGGTAGCTGTAGAAAGTAGTCGCCGTACTTTTTCCAGAGCGAGCCGTTGTAACGTGTTTGTTCCGGCTAAAGAAGGACTTTCACATCGAATAAAACTTGCTACTTTTATTGGCAAAAACAGACAATTTTTTTTGGAAAGCTAGCGTCTTCTTACACCTTACTGCTACCGCTATTCCATACTTCTCATACTCTACTGCCAATACGATTGCTATTATTCTGTCACCCTTCCTTATTCCCGAAGTTGGAGCTTCAAATACTAATTCCAAAAGAGGCAATAGATAGGTTCAGTGAAGTGCTGCATTGAATATTTATTGGGAAGAGATACATTGCCGGGCAGGTAAGGGAGCTTTTCTATTTACTGGAAAGGAATAAAAGAAAATATTTCACTTGAGTAGTTTCACTGGGTAAAGCGCATCATTTTGAACGAGAAAGTGCATTTTACGCCAAGTATTATGCCATTTAGAAACATGAACGTATTGCCGAATCCATTTCAAGACCATTTTTTGTTGCTGGAATTTTTGCACGTTTCCTACACACACACATTCACAAATTCTCCACGCTCCCACTCTCCTCTTAAGTTTTAAAAGCTCTTCTTCACGATAAGAACATTTTTATTTGAAAGTAGTGTACATGTTATGTCGCTGTAACTGTAATATTTGCATTTATTTGCTGAAACTTTTATTGCAACCTCAGACTGATCACTTCTCTACATGTGATGAGAGATGAGAGCAAGCCGGAGCAGCAAAAGCATAGATATATGCTTAAAAAAAGACAGCATGAAGTCTTCATTATTAGGAGAAGCCACGCTCATGTTACATCACATAATATTCACGTTGAACCTTTAAATAAATCCTTAAGAATTTCAGCCACTCCGTTTTCTAATCTTATGGTAGACTACGTACATGTTTTCTTCAAGAAGCGTTTGTGTGTGCATGCTCCTATATCTCTGCATTGATTCATCATAATACTCCATTAGGAAGATGGTCCATAATAAGGTTGGCGGTAAGTACAATCACCTTTTACATGTAGACCTCTCACGGCATCGTCTCTGTTCTTCATATAACAAAGCTGCTATTATTGATTTTGATGGAACTTTGAAAGGGGTAGACGCAAAATGATAGCGATATCAGTTATGGAAACAAATATCAAAAGACTTTACCTCCTCTATAGCGGCAGCAGCAGTGTAGTTACTCATGTGTGTACTTACGTGTTCTCTGTGATAACTTTCTTTCATTTGCAGGTGAATTTCTGGAAAGATTCGACCTGATTTTGCTTCATTCGTTCCCTTTTACCTGTCTTGTTGGGAACATACCTATATGCATAAACTACTTATAGCCACCCTGTACAAACTAAAGTAAACCAACTTACAAAACAAAACCCTTTCACTTCCACACATTACACGATACGCTTTTTATAATGTGAATGTAGAAAGCACGTACAATGTATTCAGGTTCCCCCATAAAAATCACTATACATATTGGTAAGTGTGTACCTCTATTATCGGTTCTATTGGCTCCATTTCTTTCCATTCTGTTCTATTTCTGCATCAATACTTCTCTTTGCGTTTGGAGTGTTTAGTGAATCTGACTTCTAGAAACTAGCGAGCAATAATACCAGCAGCAGTGGTAGGACTAACAGCAACAACGGCTCAAGTCTTTTGCTGAAGAAACAATGCATCAAAATAACGGAACTCTTGGAAAAGTTTGAAATACCTTTTTCATTTACAGTACACTTGGTATTTTGAGATTTCACAAACTTTCATTAACTTTCAACGAGGATATTTTCCCGTCTTTATCATCATCATCATCAACGCTCGATACTACTACCATCATCGTCATCAACAGTATCTTCATCAAGTCTTTCATATCCTTTCACCTCTCTCATTCTCTCTCTTCTTGACTCTCCTGTACTTTCCTTTCTCTCTTTTATAGTTTGAAACTTTAGGAAAATTCTTTTAGCCATTTATATACTGTCATGTTATTTTTATGTCGTACCAGCTGCAAACCCAACCTTGGTTCAGTGGAATTGTAAAGTCTTTACAGAACCAATATCAAGTTGCCATCTCTATGCAAGACGAAACTTACATATTATGGTAAGAAATGAGCATTTGGGCATACCTGTACATAACGTATGTAAATTAAATAACTTTTCATTACTAGTACCAATTGTTAACCATCTTCAAAGTCACAAATACATCGATTCTCGAACCGAGAACACAATTTTGTAAATATTCGGAAATCCTTTGATACAAAAAATATTGCGCTATAAATTGGATGTCTTGTGTGCATCCCATCACCCCACTACTATTTACAAGTAATCTACATCCTATCATCAGAATTTATGCATGTACGAGCAAAACAATTGAATTTTATACCATGCAGTTTCATTTCCTATCTATCTGCGAGTCAAGACGAAGCAACTACATTCCTTGGGCCCGTACTATTCCACACGCTGAACAAATAGAAGCACAGATAAGTAACGCCAAGCTACAATAATAAAAAGCGAGGAGATTAGCCTGTAAAGATAAAGTGTAATATCCTGTATTATTTCTCAAACTTGTGAGTGCCAGTTAAAGTATTAACATCTCAATTGTTAACTGCAATGTAAAGAGTTAAAGGGAGAAAAAGCGTTTCTGTTGTAACTGCCTTTCAGATCCGAGAACATAGCAGCACTTTATCTGGCTTCTCTCCCACATCCCATATCTTCTTCCATAGACTGCTCTCAGTTCCCATGAAAGAATCTACTCTCTGGTAATGTGAAATCCTTTTGCCCGCTCTGTACACCTTTTACTTTCCGTTGCATGATCTTTTAAGTTGTTATAACGGTGTTGTTGGTTGTTCGGACAGTGTAGGAGAAGCTTTCTTTTTACATGAGAAACTTTGCCTTAGAAAATCCACTGGAATTTCTTCTCCTTTCATCCTTCCTTTCTATTTGGTGTTGGCAATCATTAGTCTAATTATTACTTTAATTACCTCCTCATCCTTGTAGCAAATGCACATCTCAATGAAGTAATGACGATAAGGACAGTCACCTTATCTACTTGTTTCTACTGGAACATTTTGCGAGAAGGATATGAAGATGCTGATCACGAGCGTGGTATGTGTACAGTCTGTAGCATTTCCTTATCGACCCTCTTATGCAAGACATTCAGCAAAACACTAAAAATTAAAGTGGGCAAATGAAAAGAGTGGATATTATGTAGCTTTGAATACACAAAGTGGGGAAAAGTCATTTGAAATCCCATTAACCGCGCCGACTTATCAGGTCATTAACGCTCATGAAAGAAGGAAAGAGATGGTGGTAAAGGAGACATAAGGAGTAAACTTCCCATTATATATTAAACATAATAACAAAAACACCCATTATTGCATTTAAGTTAAAGTAGTAGTCGGCTTTCTATATTCCTCTTCCATTCCTTTTTAGGGTGAGCATAAAATGAGGGTGAGTAAAAATGGGTAAAGGAAATCAGCGGAGTAGGAGCGGAGGAAGACGTGTATCAACGCTACATATTATCTGCTTGGAATTCCTTCGTAGTCCTAATAAGTGGGTAACTTAACTCATACTCTCTTTGCATCTCGTCAACAGTAAATTGGGATAATACTATTCATTCCATTTTCATGTCATGTTGTGTACAGAAGCTCATATATAAAAGATTCTTCTCATTTCCGGGCTGAAGGTTAATTATTTTCAAAACTCTTGTACCTCATTTGCTGAAGTGAGATGACAAGATTTAGTTTGTACATTTTACATTCGCTTTGGACACAATGTCTTGGAAAGCTTTAAAAAGTTAATCCGCAATCCAGTTATTGGCTTAGCATGATTTTGTTTATCGATTTGGAATGACACATGCTGTAACTTTCTCTGAGTATTATGTCGGTTTTTACGGCTTTGTCATTTTTATAGCTGTACGATTGCTCGAATTATGTCGCTTAACCCAGATGAACCCAACCAAATATATTATCTTCTTTCACACTTTTATTCTTCTCATTCTCGGCGTAAGGTCCAGCTCTGCACTTGACGCAGCTTTCACCATGGGAAAAATAAGTAAGTGAACGTTTCTCCATGTGTGTGTGTGTGCTTGGGAGTTTCTATATAGCTCGTCAGATTTTCAACTGGTGCTAGGCTATATACTATGAAATTCTAAGCAGGTGCAAAGGTGGAAACCTCATATTATGAAGCCGCGTATATAACTTGCTATCTTTTATTTGAAAGTCATTCCCCGTAGAGAATACATATTATGTGCACTGGTGTATTTTGTACACTTGTTTTGCTTTCTTAATGATCCTACCGCTTCTACATTATGACTTTCTGGTAGTGAATAGCTTATTACCTTTGACTAAAGTAAAAGAACTGGTTAAAGACAGCCTTTGCGTGCATGTGTGTGTGTTTGAGGGAGAAATAAAAGAATGGGAAAGTGACGGATGCCTTTGTGTGTACATTTTTTTCCTTCATTACTCTTGTACTCCTCATTGGGGAACATTGAACATTAATATGTTGCATTGGATTGCTATCATGAATATAACTTATCGTCAGTAGTGGCATCCCGACTATATTTCCAATAGAAAGGAAAGACGAAAAACCGAGATAGTTATTCGTTGATTGATGTGGCTGAAATTGCTGCTAGCTGTATTTTTTCAGAGATTAATCTTGAAAAGGTAAGAAAAGGCGGATCTCCGTATTTTATCCCCCATGCATTTGATAAAAACGGAAAATGCTCTCCGATATTTCTCAATATAATGTACCTACCACGAATTTACTGTATCCTATTCAAGAGCTGACACACACAAGCACAACTCACAACACAATATGTGTTTACTTGGTTCAGGCTTTCGGCCGTATTGAGGGGAACTATGAATCAATGCATGCAACATTACGTACTTTATTTCATGGCCCAAGCAAACATCTTTATTAACAAGTTAGGCTGCTCTATGTGCATGGTGAAATGTCTGTATATCCAACCAGTGACAAGAAATTACAAAAATTAAATGCAAATTTTGGATACGTTGTGATTTCTGGATAGTTCACACTTTTCAGAACCAACTTTCATAATTAATTACTGTTACACTTTGTTGGTATTTTGAGCATGCTTTACAGGATTGCCACTTTTATACGCTCGCATTGACAGTCTATTGTGTCTGTGTTGAATACGCAACTTTTTCTTTAACAACCTTACGCTTTTTGTTGCCCTCTTCCATCAGTACAGAGCTACATCAAACAAGAGAGCATATAAAACGCGTTCCGGTGAAGCTAGTGTAGTGTGAGACACACAAAACTGCCATCAACCAACTAATGTTCAAGCAGATCAAGAAGACGGTGGGAGGGAATGACGACGAGCTCGGGAAACATGAAACATGTCTATTCTTTTGAATGACTTACTCAAGCCGTGATTTCATCATATAACTGCCATCTTTTTCTTATTATATGACCTTCTCAAGATGTTGGATTAGACTGTCACATGGAATGACGACGCTACCAACCCGCCGTATAATAATACGGTTTACAGCTAGTTTTATACGAATTATTAGACTATATGTGTGTTCATCTTCTATGCAGTGTTATAGTCTATAAACTAATATCAACTGTAATTCTATGAACTCTTAATCTACAAGACATGATTATACCAGTAATGATAATAATAATGCTAACCATAATATGCATTATATAATCATACTTTTCACTCAATATTTTGGAGACTTGCACACACATAATAATGATAAGTAAGTAGGTGCAGTAGCAGAGAGTATAATAATAATAAATACATATATCCCTCTAGGAAGAAGGTACATGTTTTCCGTAATTAGACTTCCAAGACTACTGCCAGCACCATGATGATGGCGATGTTGTTTGTGGTCGATAAGAGGAAGGAGAAAACATACATCACTCTTCTTTGGTCGTGACTGCTATAAACTTGAAAGGACAAAGTGAGCTCCTTTCATATTTACCCCAACCATGAAGAAAGCTATAATGTGGAACCCTCCCCTGAAATGAATTTATGTTCGTAACATTAGGACATTTTTTGGAGAGTCTTGATTGAAAATGTTTTTTTCGTATTCCCCTCCTACCTATAATATTACTTAAATGCCTCACATGAACAAACACCTCTCTACATCATTGCTACGAATGAGTTCGTATGAATATGTACATCCTATAGTGTTGTAAACGGCAAAAGAATTCGAGCCGTATACGTGTACGACTATCTATAAATAAATCTAGCATTGCTTCCTTCAAATATCCTCATTAATATGGTGTCTTAATCACTTTTGGTTACGGATTAATGGCGGAAAAGGTACCGAAATTTCTAACATGACCAAGTACATCGACGGGAAGACGTTTTCAAGCTTAGGGAGATGAAACGTTATAGATAAATTGCAGACATAGATGAATATAATTGATTGTTGAAGTTTGATATACGTATTCATGCTCAATTCATGTTTGCTGATGTAGCTTGGAAATAAAGGTTTTTATTACTATGTACTGGCTGAAGAAAATACTACAAGCTTTATTAGAGTTGGTACAAATAGGTCCATTACGTATATAAATCTGTTGGTTTTGAGCTTAAATTTTGAAGCATGTTTCATAAGCTAACCTTTTGGCAAAAGATGCGAAATGATAGAAACAAACTTAAGTTGATTAGTTGTTATTACATTTGTAGGCCAACATCTTTATTTGCATGAAGCATTTCCCCTACATATGTGACTTCCGAATTTAATATCTATAAAAATTATCAACCATGTAATCGATTTTAATTGCATTTTACATTTTGCTTTAATCCATAGTAATGTACGAACCATATAATGGGACGTAGGCTTCATCAAATAAATAGCAATGGAATCTAAAACTACTTATCCAATCCATTTCAAGGTAGATCCTATAAGCGCTGCTTGCAAGCTGATTGTGACAGGCAATTCGAAGCTTAGTGGAAGGACAACAATTTCCGATTCACATCAGGGAACTTCATCAAAGAATTACAATTATGCACACTATTATGAACTGCAAACAGATATAAAGGAACTGATTAAAATGACACAACGCAGAGTTCTGGGAAGTCAGCTAAAGTAATATAATGATCATATATAAATATGCATGCCAAACATACAGCGAGTAAAAGATGATGTTTTACAAATTATGAGTACCAAAAGTTACTTACTGGAAAAGGACAGGCCGCTAAATTTGCAGTAGGGATTAGTTTAGATGCAATGAACAGGGAAGGGCTGTCTTTGATACTATATTTCTAGTACAAAAAACGATCTTATGTTGGTAACGAATTGCGATCCCTCAGCACTGGATTTCCGTAAAGCCAAACTTAGGTATTGAATCTGAACTTACCCCAGGGACATCCTGCATCCACTCAGGTAGTGCATGTCGATCGTTTCAATGAGACATCTACGCTAAAAAACGACGTTAAAAATTTATGACATGATGAAAAATGTTGCTTTTAAACATGAAATAACGTAATGCATGAAATGGAGCATAATATATCACCACTACACATATGAATATGATGCGCAAATTTAGGTTGACGTTTGTACATGTTGTGATAGCTACCTATTTCCATCCTGCTACGCGACAGAGGAAAAATAAGAAGCACAATTTGTGCTAAAACGTGATGAAGAATTATGTTTCGAATATGTTGTGCGTCTAGTTTTTGAAACGTGAGACAAATGGATGATATTATGCATAATTAATTATTCTAAAATAAAAGAATGTTTAAAAATTCCACCATTTTGTCTCGGATACAAGCATATTGTTAGCATTTTATTACAAAAATCATAAATGAATGCTGCTATATATAAGCTAAGCCGGAGACAAATTACTGTGTAGTTATTAGCTATTATTTTTCGTTGTTGCGGCTTTTCCGTTTATATTCTTTGTGACAGCTTTTTTTTCAGAAGACACTACGCAGCAGCGCCGAGCATGAGTGAGCTGCTAGTGATGGATGTATAAGTATAATAGCATTATTAATATTGTTAACGCAGCAGAGCTTTTTTTGTTTTTAGAGGATTTGGTGTCCATATTTTTTCTACATACATGCACACACATCAATGTACCAATTGCTTCGGAAAAAGTTTTCCACTAAAATAATCAAACAAGCAATTCCACAAGAAAGTATCGGCTCAGCAACTTTTACAAGAACGTTCAAGTGGTTTACTTCAGACACATTCAAATCTACTTGTTTCAAAAGTGAAGAGAGAAAGAGAGAGACAGAGAGAGAAAGAAAGAGAAACTTTTGAAGTAGAACGTGGGCTCCATGTATATGTAACGGTAAAAAATATGGAATATTTTACCGGTCAATAGTTTCGTACCAGCATCATGATGATCGGAGCCGAGTGAACGCTTTAAAAAACACCATGAGACAAATATTGAAAATTTTATTGCTGAATCCTTAGTTTTTTCATATTTTTTCAAGTGTAAGCTGAAGCCTTTCGAGGAGAAGGGGTTTCAACGCATACACATTGTCGTTTTGTTGCCAACTGGGTTGCATTCAGCTCTAGCTGCTGCTGTTGTGCTCGTCTATTTGCTTAAGTAAGTTTTCACTGTTACCTTCTCGCACATCACATATTCGAGAGGACATGCACACCTATTCACTACCAACTGTAATGTATTCAGGCAGAGCGGTGGTAACAGAAGCCTTAATAAATAAGACAGTCAGTCTGTATGTGTGTGAAACTCTTCTCTTGTGAGTGAGTGAGCAAAACAGACTTATATCTTCTTCAAAGGTACGCTAAAAATCTGGCAAAGTAAAGATTATGAGATTTTTTACAATGAATAAACCATCCAGAGGGAGGGAGAGAGAACGATGAACACTTCCGTCGAGTGTCATATTCCTCAGTAAGCAAGCGAGAGTTGGCGGAAAGAGATGCGGGCGTCAGCATTCTTTCCTTTTGCCACACAGTCCCACCACCACCATCACTACTTCTTCTCCTGCCATACATGAGGTCTTCCTATTCTATTTCAGTCGCTCTTTCTGTCTATCTTCATACAAAGAATTTCATATTTTAAGCCTTCATTTCGGTATTCTCTTTGCTAACACGACAACGATGAATCTCTGAGTATTACCTAAACACTCTGACTAGTATATATGCATAGAAAATATCACCATCATGATGTCTTTGTGTACACCATCATCATCATGACGTCTCAGTGAACTTCGTCATCAGCTATTCTGTCACTCTTTGTGCTGTCTCCTTTTCATATATTTTCACACAGGTTCCTTCTCTGACAAGTCGTAAAGCTTTCCATTTAAGATGCACACAATGCGTGCATCTGCTTTCCAAAATTATTATTATGCTTCTTCGTCTTATCACTCTTGCCATGCCTTCGAGGATAAGCACTACAAAAAACAACATTTTTATTAGTTCGGATACATTGTATCCCGATGAATACTAAACCAACTAATATTATTATATAAACAGCGTAATATATTAAATATTATTTATCTCTGAATAAATTGCCCATTCTTGAAATAATGACTCTGAAAAAAATTACTCTCCACCCTGTCGCAGGATTTATATCGCAGCTGTTCATAATAGCAACGCATCAGTGTCATTTCAATGGGCTTTACTATTCACATCATCCTGAAAGATATCCCGGAAGTTCTAGAAATTAAATCGGAGTAGGGATATTCCTTGCCACCAGAACAACATAATATTCCTACTATGTAGCGCAATACTTTAAAGTTTAAAATCATCTCATGACACGACGTTCTCTCCTAAAATGTATGTAGCTGTCTCTATTTGACTTTAAATTTTTATTATTTAATTTAAATACTTGTCTTGATTGAAGTAAATCAATATTCAACAAAGACTTCCTCTTTGTGCTTCCTGATCTCCATACTTTTCATAAGTCGAATTCACTCACATTAATTCAAGTAGTTATTATGCTTTTCTCTGCATTCGCACTATAATTAAGAGCTATAGAGCTAAATATTGCGAGCGTATGGCATATACCTTGGAAAATAATAAGAGTTGGATGAATATATTAGGAGAACGATCGTTGATCTTCTTCTCTGACACCGCAAAGTATCACATTTCGGAGGAGTATGACAGTGCAACCTAAATGTAGACAGGAGCGACGTTTTTTGTTGTCAGATATGTATATCTGGCGGAGACGCATATTTAATGCATTTTTTAAATAGAAGCTTTCGAGAGACAGATTCGTAAATTGAAGTAAGCATTCTCACACACATGATGATGGCTCTATGACTATAGATATCAGGAAAAGAAATACTACAACCACCATCTTCATCACCATCATTGGTTACTACTAGTACTGCGATGTATGTTAGGTTGTGAGTGAGCGAGAAAAGTAGATCCACGGAACTATTATTGCAAGTAGTAACCAGACAAGTGAAAGAAAGAGTGATGAGGAGGCATGGAAGCAAGTGGAGAAAACGAAGAGGGAAAAAAAGAAAGATGAAAAGGCCTTTTTCTCGCCTCGTTCCACTCTTTCAGGCAGCAATCGTGTTTCACAGATTGAAACGATTTTGCACGTATTTCAAGACTCTTGTAAAAGCCCTGACATATGCGTATTATTATCTCGCCCATCTCTCTTTTCTCTCTTTTGACACGAAGGCTATCAAACCTGCCTGGGTTGCATTCCGAGTACGTGAGTGTGTATATTTTGTTGGAGGGACGTACACCACCACCACCCTCATGAAATAAGATAATACATCTATGAGCATAATATATCATTACATTCTCACGTACTTATCTTAAACTCGCATATTCTCTGTATTACCATGCAGACGATATTTATTATATAGCTTGAACATTGGATTCATTAAGACTAATAACTATAAAGCACTGCAGTTGTAGCAGTATGTAAATGTAACCGTCAAAATATGCACATGAAATTGGTACGCTTACAGGAAGAGCATGAAAAAAACGAAACTAGGACTTTCATCTCGAGCTGATTCCATAGACAGCGTATTGCATGGCGTTGGTTTGTTAGTTGACGTCGTCACGACGCTCACCATCCTCACCGAGGAAGAAAAGAACTTTAAAAGTGGAGGATACACTTGAGCTTGTTCAGAACAATGACTACTTTTGTTGTATTCCTCCGAAGAGTGCATTTGATCTCATTTTTGCTGATGAGGCTGCTCTCTCCCTTTCTCTCTGAATGCAGACACAAGTTGCAGAAAAAGTCTTTATTTTTCGTCTTATTAAGTGTAAGGCTCTCTGGTCATGGAGTATTAAACCTTACATGCTGTCCTTGTACATATTATGCTAGCCGTTGAAATTAATAATAATGTGTATACGCCTATAAGCCCATGCGAAAGTCATTAGCATCTCTACTCTTTTATAGAATCCACTTAAGCATTAGCAGCAAAAACGGCTACGAAATGGCTGTTCTGGTTATGTGTATGAGCAATTAGTATTTATTTACCACTTAAAACCAAAGGTTCAGACTTGTTGTAAGATTTGGAATTTTGTATTGACGCAGGATAGTTGGACAAAGAAGTCAATGCAACTTCTTAAACATTCTTCTCAACCGTGAGATGCGTGGTAGAGGCAGAAACTAGGACTGAATGATGGGTAGAAAAGTTTTGATACATCCATTATGAAAATGAAAATGATACGATGGGATATTTTTTATATCCGGGTTTGGATGTTATGAAAGAAGTGGGGGCGATAATAAAGGACGCTACGGGAAGCCTATCGTTTCTAGTCTCTTCGTTGACATAATGGAAGTGTAGCAAACTCTACAGATTTCCTATTTTATCAAACAGGCAAATTATTTATTCCAATGTCGCATTTTTACCACAAAATCGGTCATTAAGAAAGAACGACAGTGTGTCCTATAGTCCTTACGCTTCACAAGAACGCTGTGCAGCTTTGAAAGACACGAATTATTAGCCATGATGACGAGAAATGAGTTGCTTTATTTGGATCTCCACCATGATCCCTGAGAACAATGAACATTCTCCCTTTTTCCCATATGTCCGTGGTAGCGTCCCAGAATGAAAGTTTGTATTTTTATCTATTAAGCAAATTACAAAACATACAGACTCAGATGGTGACATATACTCTGCTCAGATTTACCATTTTATTTCAATTCAAGTAGTCAACAAAGAGCTTACACACAGTCACCACCTACAGTTCCCATAATATCTGTGCACAATACAATGCGAGCAACAACAAACATTGGGAATCCGAGCATGTGCATGCAGGTACCTATAATGATATTTATTGTGATCAAAATAAAGGATTAAGGTAATAAAAATACAGTCGTAGTGTTACTCAGTATGTAATTGACCGAAAAAAAGTGTTGCCAGAACTTGTTAAAAGTTAGAAAAAAATTGAACATGGCACATCACATAACGCTGGAGTCGAGGTGAGGAAAGTAAGATACAAACAGAAAAAAATTGTCTGATAGTCGAGAGTAGTGCTGCGGTGACGGGGAAGAGGAAGAAAACAGGAGCACGAGTGGATGGATGGATGGATGGATGGATAGAATTGTATAGTAGTATCGGTGTGTTTGCGTGCCCAGCAACATTCTTAGGCCTTTAACCTCCTTTTTTCCACCAAAGTTGGTTACACCTGAAGCTATTGTAATAAAGAGAGCAAAGTGCCGTAAGAAAAGGAATCAAATAGAGAAAAAGTAAGTGAATAAAAGGAAAATGAGAGCATGCTAGTTGTAGTTGCACTAGCAGAGTACGTAGAAGTAATAGTTGGAGAATGTGCTTAACGCATACGTTTTTTTTTCGTTTCCTAGTGGTGGTGGTAGAACTCTTTCGGAAAAGTGATTGGAGGCATCGTGGTCGTGACGTATTATCATCATCTATACACTTGTGAAGTAATGGGAAAGCGAACCAATATATTTTTCCTTTGAATGCCACATTAGAGGAGGTTATATGGAACCATCAGCAACTCCATCGGAATACTTTTAGACATATACAATGACGGTGGTGGAGGTGGTACGTAGTGGAGGAGAAGTACCTCCAATTGTCGGAAATTTTTTTTATCAGCGAGTGTGTCTACATAACTTGGCTATTCTCTGTGTGCGCTTAAAAATATACATTGTACCTGTGTAGATGCATCTGTATAGTTTCTACTCTACAAATATCAATAATAATCATACACAATCACATGGGTATATATATTACATAACCAGTTTCACGGCGTTGCTAGAATCTATTTTTTATGCTTAATATACGGCATTGCACTTGATGCTGAGCTTGAGCTTCTTTTGCAACACTTTAAATAGGAGCCAAGTCAACTCGTCTGATGATTCCCTTCCAGGACTAAGGTTTCTACTCTCTTCTTATTCTTTCGCTGACTCCTGCTCCTCTTCCTCTTCGTCTTCCAACTTGACTCAAACAGTCACTTGCACTTTTCCTTTTACCTTGCTTCGCTTGTGCTATGTGTGTAGTTTGCCTGCTGGCTCTCTGGCTGAACGTCTTGCAAAGAAAACGACTCGTTGGCTCACTTACTCTCACAACTGAAGTTTTTTCCTTGTATTTTCTTCGTTTCCTCCATCCACCGTCAGTCTTGATTTATGCTCATCACTCACACTGTCAGGTATACATAGAGGAAATTAATACCTACCTTTCTTCTTCGAGTTTGTGGGTTAGCCAAAATGGAGCCAATCATGTTGCATTATTATCATCTGAATACTTTTCCATATATATTACTTGCCAAAATGCTGACTGGTGAGTTTTCCTCCTTGCTGTTGTCTGCACACATTGCCATGCAGCAGCTACTCCTTTCATCCGGATACATGCTCACGAACTATCATTATTTTTCTATAGTCTCCTTAACACAATATAAATTCTCGTATGCAAAGAAAGACCACAAATTTTCTACCTATAGAAAAAAATTGGACTCTTCTCGGCAATATTTTTTCTACTTATCTCTGCTAAACGAAGATTTCTACATAATTCTTATATTCTTTCAATAGGACATTTCTTCTCAACAAAAATCAATGCGCTTTTTGTACCCGTAAACAAATAATATCAATAATAATAATAATAACGAGTCTTTGTCAAGCAAATGTTACTGGGCAGTATAAATATGAGTAAATATAAAGTTAACAAAGAAAGTTCTTTAAAAAGTGTAATCAAAGATAAAGCACACATGAACCACAATATAGAACCATGTCTAAACGAACAAAAGCCTTGAAACAAACGAAGGAAAATACTCTTCGGTCCTTTTCGGTACCTACGACTCAAGATATGAAACGAAATTTTATTAGACAGTAACAAAAAAAAATATTTTTTTCAAAAATTGCATAAAAATCATCTTTGAAGTTATTTTGAAATGTCTCAAGCATGAATGCTTCAAGTCTGTCAGAAACTTAAATGAGAAAGTAAACCTTATATGGACTTACAATCTAAACATCGTAAAGTAAAACAAAGTAACTAAAATTATTTAATACCTTGTCCTGTAGTTAAAGTGCAATCAAATTTTGAAAACTAAATTAATTCCTTTACGAGTGCATATTCATGGTAAATAATAATAGTATGATATCACCGATAAGAGTGCCTTGAAAAAACTTTATTGAACGGCCAGGTACCATAGAAAAGCAGTTGCGGATGTGGAACACCACCAGACGAAAGTTGCATGGAACAAAATCACAAAACAATGTGATAGCTCAGCAAAATAGGCTTTGAAACTGAAGAGAATAGAGAATGGAGAAAACTCTGGAAAAGCTATGAAGTATTTTAAATTTCGAATTTTGGAGCGATGATTTCAGATTGAATTAGGGCAACTCGTTGGCAGCGCGCTCAGTTAGTAGAAATCATAGAAAGCACCCATGTAATAATCTCAATGTTGGTGTGGTACCAGTAGAGAAAATGATATTACTTGCATGAGCCTCTCCTTCTCAAATCTTGATTATCCCACCTTTTATGGAATATTTCAGCCAGACTATAAGGATAAGTCCAGATTCCTTGTTGACATCAGCAAAAACCTGAATGGAAATCGTTGAGATATCAGCGACTTAGGAGAAAAGCAAATGCTGCCACTGCATTGTTCACCAGTGTCTCACCAAACTCATTTTTTCCTGTTCCATCTTTTTTTTTCCTTCACGCTATCATGGTCGATGTTGTTCGTTTTGCCCCCTGCATCTGTGTCCCAGTTTTCCGGAGGCTCTACAGCGTAGCATTCAAGTTTTCACTTGAGCCCTATTCTACTAGAAAATACCATTGCACATTTAATACAGATAGCCATACACATATAAATGCTCCTAGGAGTATCCTAAATTTTTGTCGAGATGTGTATAGCAAATGCTACTATTATAATAATATTATTTCATTCAGCATTATACAACGGAATCCCTTCCCTGACTATCTGGAAATAGTGAACATTTGAAATGTCAGAGAACTAACACATTACCAAAAGCATTGCTTTTTATAAAGAATGGGCTTGCAATGAATCCATGTCGAACTCGGAACGCCTTGCTTCATTCGATCTATAAAACGTTATGATGTGCTGGCAGGAGAAAAGGTGGAGTGGAAATAAAAGCTACCTTTTCAATCTTTACCTCACACTGTATCCTACTGTTGTAGATATACAGACAGATGTAGAAATTATCAGAATTACAAATCATGATAGGATGTGATCCTAGCCATTCTAATGTCAAAATTGAGTTAAAATAATGTTGCCATCTGGATACATAATGTAACATTGCGTACAGCTCAACACATTTAACCTTTATATCAATCTAAATTTAAAACTCGGTGGATGTGCGTCAATCCTGTGAACTTGCTTTGAAGCCTTAATCTCATGTTGTACGTGGGCATGAGTATTCCGCTTTGTCGACATGAAAAGAGGAAAAACTCGACTGCAAGTTTGTGTCTTTTCAATTGTTTTTTATTTTATTTGTTTACCGTCACGGGGAAAAAATGCATAACATTCATATATTTAAAATTGATATCCCTTCGGAGAAAGCATAAGACGCTCAAAATATTAACCATCTTTGCTACTCCCACTTGACAATTTTGCTTTGAGGCTTAAAACGTGAACATACAAAAGACCAATATTCCAGTAGAATAGATTACATCTTTGTAGTAACAGTACATGCACACATTACACAGGATTATATAGGAAATTGAAGGTAAGGATGTTTAAATGCGGAAATTATAACTTTTTTTCTTTCGTGATAAAGGTGAAGACTTGCTTGGGAAATGTCAAACGTTTATGATCTTCTGAGAGTCAATTTCCGGATTGTATCGGCTGCCCAAAAATAGGAGTAAAAGTGGGTAAGTTAAATGAAATTTGGTTGAGAGCGACCATGCATTCTATATCCTTGCGTACATGCATCCGTGTATATCATGAGAGTCGTTTTTGTTCTCGTGCATTTCCATGGAACGTGGTTGAAGAATACTTGTGTAAAACCACATTTTATGCTTCTTCTACCAATATACATACAACAGTAAACGGTTGGATTAGTGTGTTTTTAGAAATGTAGTGTGGTCTCGGTAATAACAACGGTGCTAAGTAAGTAAATAAGTAAAAGTGTCGAAATAGAGAGTGTTCTGGTGATACGTGACGTAAATACATTCAGTGATCTAGTGGTGGTGTGTGTGCAGGTGGGAAGCTAAGTAGCCAGGTCGTTGGACCGAATTAAAACAGACGAGGTCCCTTCTATCTTTTTTTCTCCCTCTCTATTTCACAGACGCACACACACACACACTCCCTCTCAATCTCTTTCTATTCGACACTAACGGAGAATCACTGAGGGATTCCTACTAATGGATGGCTCCTGGCACGGGGCATCACATTTTGACTCGCCGTTTCTCACACAGGCTAACATCATTGCATGCTTTTGACCGACGTTTGAAACAAACTTACCTACTCTCGTACACTTTATTTAATATGTAGTTTCTTATGAAGGAATTTCATCCCAGCACAGTTTTAACCGAGCAAACAAGTAGTTATAATATATACGTCGTTGGGTATTGAATATATCATGTAGGTACATGATGCTTCTATACGGATGACTTGTGGCAAGGGTGAAACACCACTGGTTTAGGTACTGCATATAATCAAGACCACCGGCATCATCCCGTCGTAGGAGGTATGTTCCCAAATCATGAGGTGGCTCTTATATTGTAACCATGCATTCAATATCATTATATGTCTCCCTGTTATTTTCTTAATACCATAGAAGCAGAGGAAAAGAAAACATCAACAAGAAGATCTACGCAAACAAGGATTATTTTATCTACAAGCTTTTCCCATCACTTTCAAGTCTCCATCGCTCTTATGAAATTTCATACCTTGATTTTCCACAGCCGATGGTGATACATCATATTATTATTATTAAGCTTATATGATATTTAAGGTAGTCTGCACTTTGTGCCAACACACTGACGCTTTCACTTTAATTCTCCGCTTACCTTTGCACTGAGCTTTATTTATCCATCCTGCATGTATGTACGTAGGCACATTCATTTCTACATTTCAGACATCACGCAAACACATCACCATTATTACTAGAAGTAGTAAACCAGGTTAAATTGGAAAGAAGTTTTCATGACGCAAAGCATGTAAGCCGTAAGTGCATTTTTAAACGTAGAACAAGAAAGAAGAGAGAGAAAAAACTTTAGTTCTACATGAAACGTAAAGAGATGAATGCAAGAATGGACGTTGGCTTCGAAGGATTAGGATTGTAAATGCATGAACAGTGTTGAAATGGAAGCTCAAGGTGTGAGACAAACGTATAGACACATGCATACACACACTTTCTCTTTTCCCTGACGATGGATTTCATGATTTTCGTTGGCAGAAAATACGACTTGGAATGGTTGCATAGTTCTCTTTTTTGCTTATGACATTACAACTTACCTATTTCAGTAGTACACTTGCCACTTTCACAAGAATTTTCTTCAGGGAAAATGGCCAACTATGGTAATGGAGAGTAAATACTAGTGTTATAAATCGCAATCCTTCATGACTTGACGTGGATTGCTCACATCTTATCCTCGGAATACCAGACCAGAGAAAAGATTCTTATGGTTCACAACAACGAGAGGAGAACTTGGATAGAACTTGGATAAGAGTGTGACGAGGACAAAAGCCTGTCCGAATACACACACAGCCAGAGCTTCGACGGGTCTTGCCTATATGGCAGTATCCCAATGCTTGGGACGGCGTTACCCTTTTGTTAGTACTGGGCACGTGTATTTAAATAGCACGTGGCCAGTACTAACAAA